>DWEJ01001870.1:0-12269 GCA_018245835.1 Mysoria sejanus stolli | reverse complement strand
GATGATTTTAACGTTTCGTGAAAACCAGTGAAAGCTGACCTATCATTAAATTGTACCCATCGTATTGCATACATGTTAATGTTCAAGTCACAAACAGACTCCATGCGAAGCAGCGAAGGACGCGGATGCTTGGAAAAGTTAATTGTGCTCACAAGCGCAAACCGCGATATGGAGCAACAGTTTTTGAGGATTTGCACTGTATGTACTATTAGGAAATAAAGTGCTTTGACGTAACCCATAAATACCGATCACGGATGGTTTAGCAGGTTTCAAACATACATAATATTTTTACTTAAATATAAATCACATTTTTTTATCTATGCCTTACTTACACAAAACATTATTATTCCATAGTGAGAAGTAAAAGTAACTGGTGAAACGTGAGAGTGTACTGCACTCCTCTGCCTACCTCTTCAGGAATTACAGGCGTGATGTTGTATTTTTATTTCTATGCCTTACTCGCAAAGACAATGAACTAGTCTTGTACATTTCGCGATCTCGCCTTACCACTTGATATAATTTAAACAGTTAACCGAGCCTAAGGTATAAATTGTATAAGCCTTAGTTCCCGATTGTGCTTGAGTAGAGCCCATATATCAGACACCATCGCCGCCCAAACGTTTCTCTATCTAATTTCCAATCTAACTACAACTTAATTAATAGCCACTTGTTGAAATCGATTTCGAAGTTGATTTATATATCGAATGACCTGTATTTATGCGTACGATTCATGAAGCTTATAGATCGATTAAAAGAACTTGTGCATATGTAACAAGAATTTTGTTTCACGTGTTTTATTGTGTATTACATTCGTTTGTGTTTTGTATATACGTTTAATAAGCCTGTAAAATTGACTGCCTCGTTGGTCGTGTTGGTTGCAATCGTGACTGCGGATCGGGAGATCCTAGGTTCAAATCCCCGGTTGAATACTACTGGATTATTCTAATTTAGATTTTCCAGTAACGAATCGGAGTCTAGATATGGGCCCGGTGTAAAGCAATAGGCTCACAATCTATTCCATAGTGGGAATTAATCGTAACTGGTGAAATGTGGTGATGTACCTACTACAATCTTATACATACCTTTTAAGGGATTATATGCGTGATGTTGTGTTAGTTAGTCTCTAAATTTTATATCACCATCATCATCAGCTTAAATTTTATACGTCTGTACTTAAAGAAGAGCGACATCACATTACAAATGATATTATGATAAATATGTACAATATACATGCGGACCCGCTTGCCCAGTGTGGGAATTACGATGTACTTAGGCTCATGATAATAATGATGTTGTCAAATATGTATATATATAAAGGGTTTGAATCTACTGTTTCAATAATCAATAATATAAACTTAAAACATATAACTTAAATAACATAATATAACTCAGGCACTTTATAAATTTTATGAAAAATGTAAACAAATATTTGATATTAAAAATTTATAGCAATATTTAAAAACGGTTACACGTTTCACCTTCGAACGGAATCGCACGATCGTTAACTACTTAAAATACAATAAATAATCAAGTATACAAAATATACAAAATTATATCGTTAACGGTAAATAAAAAGCGTATCCAAGACGCATTAGGTTATTGATCGTTTTAAAATATGAATCGATAAATGTCAAGGAAATCGATAATTATACTCGTTAATTGACCACTTCGCTCGTTTCCACGTAACTTCCGAACTTCCAGATCTTAATACTACTGCATTTTTAACAGGTGTTCAACGAATCGTAAAATTTGACGATAATTACGGAGTGTGGATATTATTTTTATTATTTTTATCAATTTAACAACCATTCTATATTTAAAGGGCGATACTTGATTTTTATGCTGTATGTTTATGTTTATTAAATTACTTTGGGTCACGTTTCCAGAAATGATAAGCTGACTGAATAAAAATTTAATTAACTTGTTTTGAGAAGCTCTATGATAATTATAAGAACTAGTCACCAAATATTAGTTACCATCGCAATTTATTTATAACTAGAAAAGTATACACTCCTTGATCCTTAAAAACGACTTTACGATGATGACGCGCACAGTTTACTTAAAACCTATTATGCTCCTGTAACGTATAATATTTAAAATTAAGAATATCGAAATGATTCCATTAATGAACAATTAAATCTACATTACTCAAACGTTCTATATTAACAAAATCAATTATAAAGTCACGATGATTGTGTGAAGAGGAATTTAATCAAACTTGATGACTTTAAACCTTAATTCCGTCACGCCCTTAGAAATAATAAAATGATAATGCGGGTAATTAATTGATAATAAGTTTATTTCCAGAAATACTTTAAGGATTTAAAAAGTATCCAACAATTTTATTAAAGCAAGTCCCGAGCACGTGCATTTCTGCAGCGCTATCGTTAAGCTAATTAATTAGTACTGGGTCGGCGATCGTTTGGAAATGCACTCGCGTACGCTGGCTAATCAATTCTAAGTGGCATCCATTTATCTGTTATGTTGTTTCTACGCTATACTGAGTTCAGTTGGGCATAAGTAAATTTTGTTTTACAATTTTGAATGGAAACCTTTTAAAACTGCCAGTATATTTCTTAATATGTTCCATCGTTTTTAGGATATTAAAGCTACGAAAAAACTAAAATCGCAGGTATATAGGAAAAAAAATATCGCATATAAAAATACAATATAAAAGATGCCATCAAAAGGACTTATCAAAGCTCTTACATCTTGAATAAAATTCATGTTCCAAATGTCTGTAGACTTAACTAATCATTTTTAGAGCTGTTGGATACAGTTTTGCATTTAACATTCACTATTTATATTCTATCCACTGCAACGTTATATAGGTTAGATATCCTTTTTTCATTATTATGTGTTTATTATTTTATACTCATTGCCTTTGGTTAGATGTGTGTTGATTTCAGCTCAGTGTAAGAGAACCATTACTGCGCAGTACAGCATTATACGAAGCGTTTGCCTTTATGTTTTCCCATCAGTGAAATATTATGTGTTTTATGGTAATGTCGGCGGCGGTTAGCGTCCCATACGTCACGGCTAATCGTTTTCTTAAAGACGAATGTATTGGCGTATATTTTTAGATTTATGTATAAAGTCTTACCTTTATAAAGGAACTTTGGTAAATTAAATAAAAGCATAAATAAGTTTTACAACAATATCTACAAAATAACGGGAACGATTTTCGTAATTGACATAGTGTCCAAGCAGTTTTGCGGATATTTTCAAATTAATGTAATCCACTAATAATGCATTACATAACGTTATTTAAGTTACTTATAATATACATAGTTATACAAATTATTACGCCCGTTTTGCAAAGGGCCAGTCATTTTTGCTCTTGTATTTTCTATTTTAGTTGTCGTACATGCTCGGCAATTACTAAAAAAATACGAGTATATTTCTGCAGCGTTTTTGTTTTTGGATATCTCCAATTAAATTTCAGCACTGCTCTAATGCTACTTAGTATATTCGCATTTCAAATCTCTTACTTAATTCTACTATTATGCATTTTTTTATATTCGATTTTTTTAACATTACTTTCTTTATCCTTGTCAGTACATTTTATTTAACGTCAAGTACTTCTGTGATCATATTATCTAATTCTTTACACATACATTTATTTTATGCTGTCATTTCTATCTCACAAAATCTATTTTCATTTCAACTATGCCGTATATATCATTCAAAAAATGTAAATCCTTATCTCTTAAAAGCTATTTTATCATGTAATTCAGTCCGTAAAACATGAAATATACATCACGGATATACTCTGAATACTTACCAATGAATGCTATTAATTGTTGAACAAATGTATACACAAACAAGGTGTCATAAAGCTCCCATTAGCCGAAGCGAGCCTGAGGCCACGCTAATGTGACGGAGCTTCACATGGCTGTCAGCTGACAGGCCAATTTGGATGACGCGTGTGAAAAAGCTAAATGCGGTCGATAGGGAATGATGTCGTAACTGTTGCTTGCATTTGTCAGCATGCAGTTTTATAAAGAACGTATGCGGTCCGATGACTAGTGTTTTGTCAGCGTTGAAATATTTTACTATTTTCTTTCAAATCTCAGGAACTCTGCGGGGATCTATATTTTGCCCACATAATTGTTTTGGACACTTTAAACAAAAGATTTACCTTAACGTGTTTTCCTAATACCAACAAATCAATGTGTTCGTAAATATACAAGTTTCATTAATAGACGAACGTACTGACAGACAATAGACTTATTTAAGGGGAAACCCGAAAAGGCATCGCACGACTGAGCCCTCGTGCGGGACTAGAACCATTTCTTTTGTAATTGCCTATAGGATTTGCATAAAGTCCTACCGCTTACAGGTACTTGTAAGCCAGTTGGTGCAGTAGCTTTATGTGGTAACGGAAATTTATTGGAAATGTTTGTCACGCCTCTTTGGAACAGTTGGATAAATAGTTTTCTAATTTAAATATTTGTTACGAGAATGGCTCGATACGACTAACGGGTATTTTTTATTCCGTGCACATTATAGTAATTATGAAAAATATAACGAAAGTAAATCAAAGAAGTGAGTTATATAATAGCTAAGTTATAAAAAAGAGAAACAACTCACAAACAAAAAAAAACGAGTTTTTTTTTGTTTTATTTCACTGTTTATATATTCTTCTTCATTACACCGTTTGATCTGATACGTTACTTCTGATCAACCTGTTGATCAGCTACATCCAACCTGATGTTATCAAACCAGTATACCTATATGGAAAATATTAATTTAATTATACTTGCACTCAATTAACACCTCGGAAATATTTCGAAGCTATTCCTAACTATTATCCCGAACCAACGAAACCGAATAGTCTGGAGTTTATCCACATAAAGTAGCCAGTTTTGAGCGCGCTCGAGGCAGGTGGCTGGCTAAATTGAGATGTTCGTTAGGTCCCTAATGTATGTATCTCGTCAATCTGGCCCTAGTTATTCTGAGCCCGCCAATGCTCTGCCCATGTGTGATTCCACCTCGCCTAGCCACTGCTTTAAACGATCCTGTAGCCTGATTCTCTGAATGGTTTAAAATGTTTAAGCAAGATACTTTTTTCTCCCGTTTGTGCCTAAACTGGAATTCGCTGATTGAGGACTTGAAATATCTCTGTAAATGTATTACTTAAAGCTGAGTTAGTAAAAAAGTATGAAGTAAAGTATGTAAATATGAAATAAATTTGTGTTTAGTGACTAGAATACTTATATTTCAATGTTTTATAAACTATACGTGAAAACGAGAGGAAACGCAGTATGTATAGTTAACTGATACTTTAATGCTTATTATCTAATAAGGACTGAAATGCGAAGGTATTCAGGAGTTCGAAATATTTCTCTCCTTGGAGATCTGGTATGCTGTCTCGACATTCATTACCTGCTCTTTTAACAATTTATTCACCACAGCCAAGAGTCGACTGGTAAAAAATACCACCAGATGTTAAGTCCGCCTGTTCAACAAAAACAACGAAATATAAATAAATAAAAGTAAATTACATTTTTTCTTTCACTTTCTATTAAAGGAGATCACAAAATCTATTAAATGTGATATTTAATTGCTCTGGCTAACGTTTTCGTGTACCCATTATGTTTAATGTAACAAAATAATTTGTGCCACGGCGAGAGGGCGCCGAGACAAATGGGAGCGCATTAGAATCAGTTAGAGGTTCGTGAGGACGATTTGCGCTGACTCTGACTAATACACGGACGAGAGAACGATTATATTTGTATTAGACGATAATAGGTCAGTTTTGTCTTCAACAAATTAACTTTCCTGGAGATCTTTTTGGTAAAATATCGGTTTAGGAATAATAAATAAACCTTATATAGATCCCTCATAACAAACATCGCTAAGATTCAATTACAAGAGCCTTTTTTTATAACAGAGTTATAAATTAAACTTAATTACAATAAAACAAAGACTATAGTGCCTCGCTCCTAACTTAGCCAATGAATCGCACAGCATGCATTTATAACAACTCTGCAACTAATGAATGCCATCTAGTTTCGTATGAGGTAGTCTCAATAACTTATCAATATTCCGATCCGTCCTCCAGAACGCCTTTTGAGATAGTTTAGAAAGTGTAAATCTCCGTATTCTGCGGCGGGTCCATTAGTGCTGGAGCCAAATGGTATCTTATCAATGTAATCGGGTGCTCGGGTTATGGTTTATCGTTCCCGCCCGAGAAAGTATCGATAGATTAATCAATTAATCATTAATGATCTGTTGTTACGCGTGACAAATTACATGATTAAATGACAAAGTATTTGATTGAATTATGTACCGGCTTAACTTACGTATAATTTACGTACTATGAAATATACATCCCCAAATATGCAATTCACTATGAGTAAGTATTGATTGATTAATTAATTAATTATGAATGTTTCGTAGTCACGCAGTGACAAAGTACACGATTAAATGACAAAGCACTTCATTTAATTATTATGTTCCGAATTGACACACGTATATTTTATCGGGATAGGTTCACTAGTGTCGGATCTCATTGAGGCTCATTATGAGCTCCAATCGATCGTGGTGGTGCTTAGAAGCTTTAAAAAATATATAATATGAACCAACCCTAGAAGTACTACACAGTCAGAAACGTTTAACTTTATGATACTATATATGTATGTATGCTGAAAAATACATCAATAAAAAATATTAAAATACTTTTTCACGGGACTATTGTTAATTTAAAATATCTAGAAACTACATAATATTATAAAATGACCTGTATGTTTGTGAAACTTAAAAAAATACAGCAATAAATTAAAATTTCAAATATTTTAATTTTTATCATATTAAAGACATCGAAAAATGTAACAGAACTCTCAACCAACACGTAATTTTCGACTTAATATGAACTACAGATGCTCACATTCAATAAATAATTTGTTTAGAACATTATTTACATGCACTCAGCGAACATGTAAATAAACAGCTTAAGCTTATTTCGCGTATGAATGTTATTTTTTTTAAATTAAATTCAATCGACACATCAACAGTTATATTAATATCAGCGTACATCAACTTGGACAGCGTTTCGCCTTCGGTTGTAATAGTATTGATGGATTGCCCAACTTTTTGATTGCGAGCGATTGATGCCAATTACGTTATGCAAATACCCGCTAACTATGATTCCTGACTGATTAGTTAGATGTAAACTGTCTGGTTGTAAACACGGCTCCTAAATAGGAGAACGCTAAACACGTTCGAGTTACAAGATACCGTAATATCGCTTGGGATCGTTATTTCGTGTAACGTACAAATAGTATTCTTTTTCATTATCTGTAGTTGTTTGTTACATCAATTAACCACCATCATCAGTTGTTAAACCAACCACCGTGGACATCTTCACTGTCAAATACTGCGTCACCCTTATCAATCGTCGTTCAGACTGAGACTTTATAAAGCCCAAATGAATACGCTCGGCAAGTGCGACGGGATAATTCATACGTCGTAAAGTAAATTATGAAAATTTTTAAGTTTTATACGTTTTGTTCATGTTTTCCTTGGACATTTTTTTTGACCCTTTAATCGTTCCACTGTTGGAATATACGTCTCATCTCATAATGAGAGAATTTAGGCTAACGTCTGCCACGCTGGCCAATGCTGGTTGGCAGACTTCACACGCCTTAGAGAACATTTTTTATAGAACTCTAAGATATGCAGGTTTCCTGGCGATATTTAATCTCATAACGCACATTTTATAAAGAGGTGCGTGCTAGTATTTGAACGCGGGCTACTGGTGTGAGAGGTCGAATTTCAAACTAAGAGCCCTAGGCTTCCACTCCTATGAAAGATGACGTTTGCAAAATTTTACCTATTCAAATTAGGTTTTATGTGTACAGTTTTCAATTTTTTATAATTATATATCATTGTACAATCATGAAAACTATGGTCTGACAAAAAAGTAATTCTTATTTTTTTAGTTTTGTTTGAAAATCTCATACAGACCCAAAACAATATAAAAAAGCCTCATGTGCCATCGTGACATGAAACTCTTGTTACAATGTAAAGCCCCAATACGTATGTACATTACGTATGTTATTTTTTATCGCCAGCTGCGACCACTGTACCACGCAACACATTTGACAATAGCCGCTAAGAGATATGTATCAGAACGAGTAGGCTGAACAAAATCGTCGATTGTTTATATATCGCCTACCTATCTGTCACCGTTAAGGGTATTACACACTTGTGTACTTTTATTGTTGCTTTTCTATTGTTACTTAAAAAAAATGGGACAAAAAAATTGAAAACTGCAATATTAAATAAAAAAAACATATTTTTTATAATGATTAATATACAGAGATGATGTTATTTGGCATGAGTCCGCCTGTGTTATCCATAAATAAAGGACAAATAAATTCATAAACATTTTGTAAATTAAATATTGAAGCAAATGGCCATTGACCCTTTGTTCACACAGAGCCTTGCGCTTGCGAATCCCAACTGAACCTTGATGTGGCAAACCGAACTTGTAATTTTATATTTATATTATTATTTTTTGGTAATTCCAAATTTTATATTATGTTACTCGTAACCTGTTGGTTTATAGTCTGATATGTTACATTGCCAAATCAACAAATAAACCTGAATGAATATATAATGAATATATAACCCGAAATCATTTACCTGGATATTTTTCACTAGCGTTTTCCTTCTGATCTCTCTCTGTCCTGTCTACTTGATATACACATATATTCTGAATCAGCTGTTTGTGTACTTGTCATTGAGTGTATCTATAACTCAGGAAATAATAATAATTATAGTTACCAGAGAGCTTCCCAAGGCTTTACACTATTTTTATCCTACTTGTTATATTTGTTTACTGGCAATGAAGACTAAGGCGATGATCTCTTAATAATAAAAAACAAATTTAAATTAAAATACACACATCATCGTAACTATATCGACGTCATAATCAACGGCGCATATCACACGCAGAATGAAGTAAAAAATATAATATGCACAAAAATAAAAAATAGATATAACTCATATATGAAAAAGCTTATACTGTTTGCAATGGCAAATACGTTCGGGTATTAGATCCAAATGTGTATACTCCCTTAGAAGCGGCATTTCACATCAGCATACCGCTACATGTTCTTATCGGGAGCGCATTACGTTCGTATTAACTGTTTTACAGCACAGTAGACATATAATTTGCCGCTAAATGATGGCACACGATGGATTTATAACTGCTTTTCTATGTATCTTGTACTGTTTACGTGAGATCAGACACAATAACTTCAAGCGCATATTATTCTTCAAAACATATTTTCATTAAAAGAAACCATAATATTTTTTAATGTATATCAAGAAGAGTTTGCGCATGTATCATTTCAGAGGGTGAGCAGTGCGTATTGCATAACTCTAAAACACCGTCATGCTCTATATTCATGACTTGTAAAATATCTTTAGGCTAACTATCTTGAAGATTTTCGCTACATACATGTAATAATAATTATTTACAATTCTTCTAACATATTTTTTTCGAGCCTCAATAATATTTTTTTCAAGCTCAAAAATCGCCAATAAAAGATCTCGTCGTACTAATATCTAATATGGAGCACCTCCGCTGTTGTATTGTTTAGTTCTATGTATTTTAAGGGTTGTAAATGAATGTATGGAATCGGCTTATGACTTTTACCGACGGATATCGGCGTTCAATTAAGTTGTTACATAAAAAATTTGCGAAATATTACTAAATACTAGAGAAACGCGGAAGTGTACACTTCTCGGCCTAATTCAACGGGGATTACCGGCGTGAAGTTACTTTTTTTAATACATTAAATTAATTAAATTTACTCACCACCATCAGGTAATACTGAAAATTATTCAATTTGTCTTTTCTTTGTTCACAGTTTTCAAACGCTTTGACATCAACCAACAACCCTCTACTGCTCCAAATTTTGGCTTTTCTAAGGTATGTACCACATAATTACATACATACTTTTTCATACAATTGTAATTTGCCCAAATTTAATATTATTACCATATTGGGGACAAAGATGAAAAAAAATATGTAATTACGTTTATCTATCTATCTAAAGACAAATCGGGCTGTCACCATTCTCCTTTTTATTGTTCAACTGTTGGATGAAATGGATATCCTTGTAGAATGTAAATAATAAAGATTATGGAATGAGGCCTGCGACGCTATCAAAATTAGTTTCTCTTGTTGTTTAACTGTTGTTTGTTGTAATTTCTGTTGTTAATGGTATTTGTTGTCTGCTAACTCTGTAAGAAACGAACTATTAAAATAAAATTAACTGCCTTGTCAGCCATGTTGGTTGCAATCGGGACTGCCCAGCGACAGCTAAAAAAAATTACAAAAAAAATCAGATAAGAGCATATGAAATTAACTTTTTTATGTATGTAAGCCTGATAGATGTCACGTAGTTCAAATGGGCAAACATCAGATTTCATTTATTTTTCATTTATATAAACATGGCCTTACAACATCAACGCTACAATTAAACGGTATTTACGATTCTATAATTTGTGTTTCCCACGCATGAGTGGCGATTTATGCCGCTTTACGTATTCTGTTATCATTCCTGTCTCTTTCATTCACGGATTATTGTTGTTTGGTTAGAAAAGGAGGGCAATAAAAATGCGTATTTAAATTAAAGTAAGGTCAATATTAAAGGGGCGGGCTCCGTGGTAAACCACTCATTAACTCTGATTTGGGGATTTCGATCATAATTTGGAAGCTCTTTTTTATTTTAGAGTTTCAAGCAGTTATTTAATTTGAAATCATTGGATTCAACCCATTAGTAAGTTGCATTGGGAGTCTCAAATGCTAACTAAGAAAAGCCCAAGGCATAAACTAGTGTTTTATAGCTTAGCGAAGTTTGAATCGGCAAGCTACTGATTGTAATATTTTTTTAAGAATCAAAATCCGTCAAACCGGAATCAGTTATTCGCTAATTCGCAGAATAACAAACAAAGACCACCTGGTTAATGTCAATTAATGGGGGCTGCTGTGCCCGGTGTATGGCATAATGGCTGTATGACTCTATGGCAAAATGGCTCTATCCATAGCGGAACGTAAACCGAATTGGTGAAGCGTAGGAGTGTACTACACTGTTCCGCAGCTCCTTTGGGGATTAAAACGGTTATTTACTACAACATTAACAACATTATTAACTATTTTATCGTTTCCCTATTGGACATGAGTGTGGCCTAAGAATGAGATTATTTTAATAGTAGTATAGTGAGTACACACATACATATCTTCGCGCCAGGTCCCTTACAGCGTAGGCAGAGAGTTTAAATTAATAATTGGTGAACAAAATCATTAAATCAATGTGTATATTACATTGAATATACTCGACAGCAAGAATGACTTGCAGAATAACAAACAGTGTTTCTTAATAAATGAGAATGATTAAATCATAATTGGTTTTAATTTACCGTCTGTCATGTTTCTGAGTGATTTCAATTGATTCATTAATTATTGATTAATATTTTAACTTGTCTTGTTCCATAGAATGACAATTTATAGGTATCTTGAAACATTAAATTTCCGGGAGGCCGATAATGTATACAATTTCATATTATTAAATAACCAACTGCAAAATTTAATCATCGTAAAGAGTTTAATTTTGCCTAACAGTAGCAGCAACATAATAATGTCATGATGAGATACAACCATAGCCATTAATTTATCAGTAGCAACGTAACTCAAATGTAGTATGGTTATGCAGTGGAATAAGAACTGGTTACGTAATAATCAAGAGCCATATATTTACGAGATTGGTATTTAGGAATATCTGAATATTAACTATATACCTTCATAAAGTAAGTAAAGTACTACAGACTATTCTGTATAAAAATAGTGATTAATGTGACAAGTATGTACATATATATGTACATACATGATGAATTAATTGTATATGAAGTTACCATTTTGGTTTGATTAATTTTAAACAAGTATATATAAACTACTTCTTATTTTACTTCAACTGCTCGTTGGTCGTGTGGTTGCAAGTGCGACTGCAGATCGGGAGGTCCTGGGTTCGATTCCCGGGTCGAACACTACTACTGAATTTTTCTGATTTGGAAATTTTCTAATTTAGAAATGTTTGGATTTAGGAAATGTCTAGAAATTTCCTAGAGAAATTCTAGAAGAATCTAAAAAATTAAATTTCATTCTAGTAGTGGTTCATAGGCTCACCACCTATTCCATAGTGGGACGTAAAAAGGTATGCGGTGAAACGTGGGAGTGTTCTGCATTCCTCTGC
>DWEJ01001869.1:0-12272 GCA_018245835.1 Mysoria sejanus stolli | reverse complement strand
TCCCACTATGGAATAGGTGGTGAGCCTATCGCCATCTATCGGGCACATATCCAGACTTCGAACCACTACTAGAATTTAATTTAATTTTAGATTTTCTAGAATTTTGTCTAGAAAATTTTCTAGTAGTTTTCTAAATCAGAAAATTTCTAAATTAAAAAAATTCTAGTGTTAAATAGTGTTCGATCCGGGAATCGAACCCAGGACCTCCCGATCTGTAGTCACACTTGCAACTACACGACCAACGAGGCAGTCGTTGACACGAAAACACTTATAAATATAAATTAAAATTGACATCTGCTATTCATTGACATATAAGTCACAATGACATATAGGTGATCACCAACTCTCTTCCTAAATGATCGCAAATTGAGTGATTGTTTAATATCTTGACGCAAGGAGGTTCCAAGCTTACCATTAGAAATTTAAGTACAAAAATCCGATACGACCGACCGGGTCCAAGCACTGAATCGACTGCAGTCCAGCAGTTGCGCTAGCAAGGACTCAACCCACGAGGCAGTCATTGTTAATTTTGAATAACAATCGAAATCAAAGATAAGATAAGAAACTCTTAATGTAGTTTGCATTGTGCTGTTCTGCATGCATAACCAATCAGCTGAGAATTATATAAATGGTTGGCCCATATTAGTAGAGATGGTACCGGTGTTTTAAACGTCTGACACTTATTGCTTTAACTATAGCCCGTAACAGAGGTTTACTTGTTGATGTTCAAATGTTCATAGTCAAAATTGATTAGAATTTTAACTTATAAAATCACGGAAAATCTACCACGATCGTGTTAAATTTAATAAATAAACGTAACCCATATTTTTAGAAATTAATCTCTAAGTCTGCCTGCCCGCACTTAGCCGGCGTGGCAGAATATGGGCTTAACCATCTCATTCCTGTTCCAACAGAAGAACGATAAAAGGGTCGATATCGATGTTTATAGAAAATAAAAAAACATGCGATTTTTTTTCCTTATTTTTAGCATTAGCATGGTACGCCTACACGGATCACAGTACAGGCGGTTCATTGAAATTTGAAAGGTCGCTGACGGTTGAGTGACACAGTGACTAGGAAATGAGGCCGTGTTGGTCCATTACGTCACTAGAGGAACACACAGTTACCCCTCTGTGTACTGTCTACATAATTAAACGGACAACCTTGGTCCTTAATGTTGCAGGTAAATCATCTCAGTCCAATTGCTACGTATAATTTTCAAAAGAATGTTTTACGGTGATAGGACTGCTAAATTTATTGGACAAAATATAAACATTCCATATAAACCTTATTACGCATCAGTGCAATAAATATGAAACATTTGAACATTCGAGAAAAAAATATATGTCAAGTAGAGTAACAAAGAAAATTCGCATCACGCACACGACCTAAGTACGAATACAGACATTATTCAAATTACAATGAGGCCTCATAACATTGTAGTTATTATGGCGGCCGATCACCTACATGACCACACGATTGTATCATTTTACAGAGACGGAACAACATACATCAGTGCCGCTTTTATAGTCTTTACATGTACAATGAAGGCAATTATTGCACTTTTTTTCTATAATTACATTTGTATAGCGATATTAACGTATACACGCAGTACTGACTAGCTTAGTCTCGTGTAAAATCGAAGTACCGTATTCACATCTATACGAGTATTGTGCAGTCAATCGCATGAAAATTGATTTACGGTCAACCCTCTTATAACGCGGTGAGTGCGTACCGTGTTGTATGGAAACCGCGCTATAAGAAACTCGAAATTAGTACAAATCACATCATTTGTACCGCGTTATATGGAGATTAAAAAATACACAAGACAAGATAAATTATTTTTATTGAATTAAAGAGGTCATATAAGGATTGATAAAAAAATGAAACAAAAACTAACCCAAAAGAATTTTTGCGTAATGTTGTCCAATTATAAACCACAAATTAAGCAGCAAAGAGTTGAACGAAAGGATGGTGCAGAAATTTTTAGAAAAACTTCGTCACCAACAAAACGTATGTACTGTGAAAGAGTTCTGATATCACTGAAACCGATATTGTAGACGGCTATAAGATAAGCTGGCATGTATATAAAAACATGTTGTTTATGTATCTCGGCTGTGCTTTTGCGTCGAAAATAAGTTATATTAAACCCTCTTACAATATCTAGTTACTACAGTGTTATGGGATGTTGTTGAAACCGCGCTGTAAGAATACCGCGTTGTAGGAGGACTATCGCAATTTTAACTCCGCGTTATGAGAGTACCGCGTTACAGGAGGGTTGACTGTACAAAGTTATTAGAGTATGTAGCATATTTTCATCAGTAAAATAAAAAATAAAATAAAATCAGTATATTAATATGTAAATCATTAATTATTTCACATAATGAAATCAGTAATGAAAACAAAACTATGGTAACATGACATGTACATTGCTGTTGAGCTGTCAAGTCTCACGTGTATATCACCTATCATATATTGGGCATTAAAGTCTACGCTCGTATAGTGGACACTCTGCGAAATTCTCTTAATCAATGACAACAAGGATTACATGTATATGACCAGCGACCACACAACGCGATTCATACGTCGCTCACAGCACACAGACGGCGGCGCCCGGCCGACTGACGGCGCGACGTGCGTCCGTCGCGACTCGTCTCATTGGATTCAACTTGAGTTGTACCAACAAGTTGTAACGACTTCAAAAATTTAAAACTAACGTTTTTATATATTGCCCATTGTGGCACGTCTACGAGTAGGTAACTAACTACAATGGATAAAAGTACATATAATATAAAAATTATATTACCAGTAATCCATATCGTCAATGTTAAATCAAATATGAGAGCATGATAATACTGCATATGAAAAATATTAAGGTTCATAACAGTCGCATACGAATTGGCGGTCATAATTCACACGTCAATCACACCAAAGGGCGCGAAGGCAGCCCCCCAGGCCCCAGCTGACTGTCAACTTGACAAAGACGCAATAAGCATTTTAACATTCAGCCACTTTCGTACTAAGACATGTATCTTCTCTTCTTAATAACATTTTGAATATTTAAATATACGATACGCTTACATTTCTGTTCTCGACTATATTGACACCTCTGTTGAGGGTAATAATTCGGATCTTTTATGTAAATTTTAAATCGAGTGCAATATATAATAGAAGTCTATGAATATCAATAACAAACTGTTAAAATAAAACACATTTGTATTTCAAATACACATCATCATTAGACTGTCCCGGTCCACGGCCACTCCAAAGGAACTTTTGCCCGCAATCCCCACGCTGGGCTTGTGGGTATGGAATGGAAAAATACGCAAGGAAACATTGTATGAACGCTTTGGTAATTAATTTGTAAAAACATAATTTGATCATGTTAATCATAATGTTAAATACTAAGATACAACTTAACGAGATGATCGGAATACAGATACATAAATGGACCTAAATGTAGCTAGGTTTTTTCTTGTATCTGAGTACACCGCACGCCACTCAGGCGATGGACCAGTTCCAAGTTTCGCGTTCCAGCCGATTCAGCGCATCGCCGTTTCGATCTTCATGACTTGATCCATGAGCCGGTATCCATTCGCCGCTTTGGAAAAATAGCACGAACATGAATTCATATAAAATGCAATGAATACTAATAAGTTTGTAAAGATGTTTGAGAAAACATTCAGTACATTTTATGTTAGAGTAAAATAACCGTGTACACGCGCAGTTCCATTTCTGCCAATTTTAATAGATGAAAATTTTTATAACATAATCATAGTCGCATAGGCTTATTCAAGCTTATGAATGCACTCCAATTTTCGTCTCTCCGTAAAAAAAATACTTGTGAACTGAGTAAACGGTATCGTAAAATCGAATTTCGTGACACGGCGCTTCTATCAGCTCAAGAGTCTCTCACGTATTCACTTACAAAACCTAAATGACAGGATGACAACGACGACGTCGCCGCCGCAAGAGAGTCGCCCCGTGGAGACAATCGCCACATGAATAATTCAAGCGGCGTACGAGCGGGAAATAAAGACGAACAGGATATAGATCCGGTTCCTCTCCGGTCTATAACTAGAAAGAATTATAGGGTTGAATGATTTATAGACGGGCGCGTTAAGGCGCCGCAAAATGTTCCACGCATGATTGATGATTGGCGATGACACGGCGATGGATGACGGTGGGGTATGTTGAAAGTGAGTGCTTTTAGATCAACTTCATAGTATTATAGCGATGTAACGTATTGCGACTCGCCCTAGGAGAGAATGCGAGCAAGTCGAACAGAGCTCTGTAGTACCATACCTATTGCCATGTAATGTAAAGTATTCCCAAGACAATCAATAAATTACAAAGGCTCGATATAAGTAAATGAATTACACTAAACAACTTCATAAAAAAAAACAAATCAAAATTATAATAACGTTAATAATTATTTTTCGCTAAAACGGGACCAAGGGATGATTGGAAAGTGATTATTATGTAGAATACAAAGAAAAATATTATTATCCTCAACCAAATGGAACGAAGCCAAGAGCTAAGCCATTAGACATGTTCAATTGGAGCCTAGATATCATATGTGAGTTATTACCAAAACGGATATCGTCCAGAGCAAATGACATAAAAAATTATGGCTATATCTACATAAGTGGTGTTCCTTACTAGTTCACTTTAAAGTATTCAACATTTCGAAAAAATTCTATAATGTGGCCATCATAATAAAGTGACTGATTCACATTAGCGGAACTACTGAAGCTAGAAACGTGAAATTTGAAAAGTGAGTGCCATTTACGGCGTAAGTTAGTGTGCTGTACCAAGTAATAATTAATAAAGTTTCGGCTAAACTACCTGGCAGAGGATATGTTGAAATTAATTGCTCACAATCTTTTGAAGGATTTAATATTCACTGTAACTACAAAAATAGATATATTGAATTTAGTTATTTGTATCATATTTTACTTTGCGGGAAGTTACTGTTTAAGGGGCCTTAAAATCAACTTATAAATTATATTTTATAAATCCAATGCCATCTTTAAAAAAAAAAGTAAATATAAAGTATTTATTAATAAAATAAATAAAAAAAAGATAAATAAAAAGTATTTATTAATTTACCGTTATTGTAATGTTTAATTACTGTTACTTTCGAGGATGTCGATATTCTGTGCCAAAGACCATTAACATCTTAAGTACTTTTTAAACATTTTTTATTAGCTGCGAACATTCGAATGGGCCACTAACAACTGTTGATAAATTAGGCTAATGTTAATTTTCCACAATTAGCGGGCCTAGTATATTTCTAATGTTATTATACGACCGAACTTACTTTCGGTTTGATCCTGTCAAATAGGAAGCGAAGATGTCTTCAAATGAACTAAGGTTGGGCATTCACATTAGCCTTCATGTAAGTTATATTATTTCCATGACGGTGTTTTGCAACCGTTGTAGAACCGATAGTGTATCGAATCGAGACATGTGTTGGTACGAATATACCGGTATATACGAGTGGGGATACGAGTTCATACAGTGTATGCACACATGTGTCCTTTGCGGGAGGGTGAGCTATGCGCACTGCATGCATGCATCCACTGTCATACATCGTATTCGCAGATAGTTGCGTAGCAACATTAGTTTAACTTATAATGCGTATCGTCAGCGCACGTGGCGAGCGCTATCTGCGTAGCGACATAAGTTTTTGAATACACAATACACATCATTCTTCAATGAATATTAATAAAAAAAAATAAGCGACAAATTGACTAAAAAAATATTTATTTAATGTCCCTTTGAAGTATATATAAAGAAAATAAATGTGATTCGGATGCTGCGTCCTTTAACGTTTATCGGACTATTTTCCTGTGTAATGATAGTGGTCAAATAGTGGAGTATTTTTTCAGGTTTTAAGTAACATTACGCTTCTAATACCCGAAGAGCCTAATGCCGATTCTAATAATTTCTGAGTCAGAAAAATGCAATAGTGCCCGACCGGATGATTGGAACCCCGGACGTCTCGATCGGCGGTAGTGCTTGCAACCAACATGACCAACTGGGCAGTCATTGTATTAGAAATAACCTGTACACCTTAGCGTTCTTCAATATGACCATGACAATTATCGATATTATTTGAAAAAATATGCTAACAGAGCTGCGCTAGAATTCAATATTTTCCTTTAGCTAACCTTTTTACCGTAACCTGATAATAACGAAGACAAAGAACTTCTGTATATATGATTAACTCAGCGAGGTGTAATCGTATTACCAACTTAAGTAAGCAAGCAACCGTGAGCGTTACCACTGGCGGATGGACCGTGAATATGAATAATAGTTGAGACGATAGGATCACCAGACAATCCGCGTGTAATAAGAAAGAAAACATCTAAGAGCATCGGTATAACGGACGTTGTAAGTTTTCCGTATAATCCCACAACTATAACATCGTCACAATTTAGTTGTAGCTGATGCGAACTCTTAATGATTTAATGCAATTCGTGAGAATGATGTCTATGAATGATATCTAAATGCAGTTTATGCATTGACATGACAACTCAGCTACAAGAGTGATGAATTTTCTCAAAAACACTAAAAACGATAACGAAATATAATAAGATAGTGAAAATATAACAAAGACAATTTTCAGTCACCAGTTGTACGGACGCACCACGTTAAACCTCTGATTTACCGTGACGTACAGAGCAGAATGGCGCCGAACGTTCCCAAATCGTTTCAAATGCACCATTGAGCGCAGACAGCTCACGAATAAAACAAAAACAAAAACGTTACGCTGTATTTTTCGCTACGTTATTCCGAGACGAATGCAGACTGCAATCCAATAATTCATTCCGTTTGTAATTGTCCATGTCGTTGACAACCCCTAAGATTCGGTGTCGCTTGTTGTCCTTTATCTCTAAGGCATCGGCGATCTGTCTCAATGAATGATAATCGCGTGTGTTCTGCTGTGAATTTATGATGATGCGCTTTGTGTAGACAGATTTAGTATTGAATTTGTGGATTAAATAGTTTTGTACTGCAATTATCGCTATAATAGACATACCACCACCACCAGACAGACATACCATAATTTATTTTTATTGTGGGACAGACACGTAACCGGTGAAGCGTGGGAGTGTACTGCACTCCTCTGACTGTCTCCACGGGTATTACAGCCGTGGTATTATTACGTTTTGTTGTAACAAAAATATAGTATTATAATACAATATGCATTGTTTTTGTATAAGAAGCAGCAATTCATAAATAAAATCAATTGCGGAATTGCTTGAATTAAAATTGTGACGAAAAAACAAAAGAAGATAATCAATGTGCTTGTATGGAATGAAAACATTGTATTAATGTAAGTAAATAAGGTATTCCAGCCCTGAAATATTCTGAAAAAAAATTCACTCAACAAAGAAGAAAATTTCGAATTTCCTTTTTAAATATTCTAGCAGTAACATTAAAGTCATTGATCTTCGAGAGAAAATGTTAAATAATTTTTTTTTAGCAACGCTGTGTGCGAACTTTCCGGGAATGGCTAAATGTTAACAATATACCATTTAAGTAACTATATAGTATTTAAACGGTTCTAAACTAACATTAAATACCGTTGTATAATAAGATTTACACCGAACAATATATCTATAATATTGTCATAAAGAATGCCAGTGAAACTACAATTTGGTGCACTTGAAACATTATAGATAATCATAAAAACAGAGTACAACAAAGTTCTTTTGGTCTTTTACAAAAATCTCATATGAAAACAAAAACCTCTGTACATTGCTACATTCGTCCAAAGATCATTAAAAGTTTATCCAACATTGTATGCAAGTAAATACTTTTATGGATGTAGCCATCAAATGATGACCCATTCATCTGTTTTACCAAATTTCATGGCGCAATATCAATATAATTTCGAGTAACGTCGCCAACTTTATGTGAAACACCATTATCGATGCTTCCGACACAGCCAACTTCTCCCGGGAATTTTTATATTGCATTCGCCAGTAGCATTTTGGACGCATATTGCAGGACCATAAATGGTTTACGTTCTTAAGAACAAATTGGTTCAAAATTCGATTCGTGTTCAGGTAATCAATTGCAGAATTAAATCTTTTTATGATTTAAAAAATATTTGATATTCATTCAGTTAATATTCAAAATACTGCCGTAACTGCCTCGTTGGTCGTGTTGGTTGGAAGCGCAACTGCCGACTGGGGGGAGGTGCTGGGTTCAAAGTCCGGATCGGTCACTATTGGATTATTCCAATTTAGAGTTCCTAGTAGAGGCTTCGAGTTTACATTTCTGTATAGCAGTAGCTCATGCCTATTGCTTTTTCCTACACTAAACTATTTCTTAGTGGGACGTAATCGCAACTGGTGAAAGATGAGTGTACTATTCCTGCTGTCTACCTCTTCAGGCATTGCAGGCGTTATGTTAATATTCGAAATACTTTTCCAAATAAACATTCCAGTTATTACACTTTCAAGTAAATGGAACTCTTATATAAAATAGCTATCGAATAGAACAATTTCCTGAAACTCGCTTTTTCGGTTTAGGGTTGACCTAAAATGTGTGTACTGTACTCACCCAAGGCAACTGTCGTAAGTTGAAAGCGTTACGTGGGTATAAAAGTTTTATACAAGAAGTGGAACGTTAAATTTGGTATGTTTACAGTGAAGTTAAGTGCGACCGACTTTTACGAGCGTGTTTTGCGGTGAAGTTCATGTCTTCTGGTAATCTCGAGTCGCTCACTACCTGGAAAAGAACAGACAGGCACCCAGCGAAATTTCTTCGTTTTTATGTCTGACCTACTTCATGCTACTTTATTCTGTTATTCATTTGGAAATATTATTTTTCGAAAATCTAATAGGAGTTAATTCTATCATCAATATGATCAACTTCTTTTATTGTTCCAATGTTGAGTACAGCTGCCCGTAGTCTCATAATGTAAAGGTTTAGACATTAAAATCATCCATCCAGATCATCCAGTACTTTACGTTTGTAGTTTTTTCCAGGATGTTCTTATCACCGTAACAGTAAGTGATAGTAATTTTAAAGATAATACCGTTTTCATATCTTTATGTAGTCAGACATACTTGCTAAGATCCTGTATCGCAAAACGCAGTATGAAAAATATACCGACAACATATCAATGAGATGTATCCAGTCGCAGTCTGCATCCATGCGTATAGTCCAAAAGCCATTATTTAGCAAGTTCGTAGTGAGTGCACAGACACCAATTAATTAAGCATGGAATAGGGGGCTAAGTAGCAACGCGCCTGAAAGTCCTTGAACGTGGCACTTTGCCAAATTCAAGTACATACATCGCCGTCGGTTCTGGTTTATACTTTGATACTTGATTGAATAAGGAGAGAAATACCTACGTATACGCGGTATTTCTATTAATGTTATTGTATACCTTTTTATTAGCAATTTGGATCTTGTCACTGTCCAAAATTCTTTCTTCAAATTAGTTTTATCAAAAGCTACCTTTTCATCTGATGGAGGCTTTTAGTGATGATTTACCTTAGCCTTATTCTTTGGGTGATGTCCACGACCAACGCGATGGACTTTATTACAACAAATATATACTAGTTTAATAGAAACATTTTTTAACGTAGATATTTGGTTTATTCTGGCGTATATTGTTCACCACTCGATCAGTCTTACTCGAGGATTAATTAAGCTCGTAACACAGCACGTACTCTCATTGCCATGGTTTTCGAGCTGTTTCCAAAATAAGAGCGCTCCGCGCGTCAGTTTTCCGCTCAACAGCTATTCGTTAGTTGAACGCTCGAACGTACATTAGTGTTCGTGGAGCCGTACAAAATGATTGTAGAAGAAGTAATGTTTTTCAAATTATAATCCAAGCTAGTATCACTGTATAAATAAAAGATTATCCATTTACTAATGACATTTAGTATTAGTCCAATGGCACGTTAATCTGACTAAAGAGTTGTGGGTTCGATTACCATTCGGGGCAAATATTTGTGTAGCGAGCATGAACACCTTTTTGTATCTGGGTGTTTAAACAAACATTAGGTACATAGCTAATGTGATAAGCCAGCCATATCCAGTATCTTATGTTAATGAGCTCTATGTTACACATTTATATGTAGGTACATAGGTACCTACATATAAATGCGTATGTCTACAATAGGTACTGTAGAAGATAGCTTCTACAGTATAAGCAGAGATGGGTTAGAAAATTTAAAAATATGATATAGTGTCTAGTGCCTTCTTGGTCGTATTGGTTGCAAGCGCTACTGGCGATCGGGAAGTCCTAGGTTCGAATCCCGGGTTGTGCACTATTAGATTTTTCTAATTTAGCTAATCTAATTCATTTGTAATAGTAGCCTTTTCCAAAGTGGGACGTAAACGTAACTTGTGAAACGAGGTAGTTATACTACATTCTCATGGCTATATTTTGTGATAATGTTATAAACAAGGCGCCACAAATAATAAAACCAAACTTGATACTTTAAGGCATATAAATAAAGAAAATTATTATATCAATTTTTTTACATTACTTCATAGACTGCCTCGTTGATCTTGTTGGTTGCAAGTGCCACTGCCGATCGGGAGGTTCCGGGTTCGATTCTCGAGTCAAGCCAACAAAATTTACTCATTTAGATTTTCCAGTAGTGGTTCGGAGTCTGGATATGAGCCCGATGTATGACAATAATCTCACCACTTGGTGAAACGAAACATGGTAGTGTGTCCTGCATCCCTCTGGCTACCTCTTCGGGGGATACAAGCGTGAAGCAACGTACATTACTTCATAGATATAATAGCATGATTAACTTAAGACTTTTTTTTATACCGCTTTATCAAAATTTCGTAATAAATCTCGATGTCGAAAATGACATTGGATTGAAGTATAAATGAATACGACGTATTACTTTAGGCGAGGGCTGGCGATTGGCGTGGTTTATTATCATAATTGCGGCGGCAACAGGCGGATCAACAGGAAAACGGTGAGAACACAGCCCACACTAAAATTTCCTCTCCTTATCAACGCGTTGAAGGACTTTGAAGAGAATTACGATAGAAAAAGAGCGGATGTGGGTATATTCCAATGTTTGAGGTGAGAGCCAATGTCACAGGCACCATGGTACAGCCAGGCGCTTTAGAAGAATTAGCACACTATATAGAACGTGGCCGCATTTCCGACAGATCGCTCTATTTCGAGTAATAATTACGTGAGTCCTATTACCCGTCGATTAAGCAGTCTTGTATCGAAGGTTCAAATATTCAGTGATAAACTATAAACAGTCAAAACAATCAACACTATAACAACAGAGCCCGTTGTTTATTTGGACTTTATACTATTTGACGCCGGGTAATTATATATTCATACTAACCGCATCGACAGCATTCCTTGCCATATATGTACAAAACTATATATGTTTATTGCGGAATTATGTTGATGCTATTATAACCATTTATGCTTCAGAAATCTCATTCTATAGATTTGGTGGTGTGTTTTTGATTAGCCTTCGAAATCGGTTGCAGATGTCCATATGTGACAGTGGCCATTTATCACTTTTTTATTTATTTATTTTAGCAACAGCTTGACAAAAGCCAGGTGAGACAGCAATTTCACCGCAATGAAAGCGAGATGCAGTATGACATATAAACATATTGTACATAAACATATTATAAACATATATTATACATATTATGAACATATATTATACATATTATAAACACATTATAGATTAACATTTATAAATTACGAATATGCAAATAGGCCAACGGTTGCTAAAATTCAGAGAAACCCCTCTGGTTCTAGTAGCATGAATTACGTTCATGACAATGTCTTTAACTAGCATTAACTTTGTATTGAGAGACGAGAGATGAGGAATGGGATTTGTTGCCCGTAATTGGCTGTGGTATAAAGACGTGCTCAGACAGGTGGGACCTAACTACGATCTGCAAGCGCCGAGTTGGGTTGCCTCTAAAGACTCCCTGATATACCAATAGAGAGTCTTCAGAATACTGCTCCTAGAATTCAGGCCATGAGATTACTCGGTAGGCACGCCAGGCACCTATTTCCGTCTGCTCGCGTTATCGATTGTGCTTTGAAAGTATACACTAGGCATTTCAGTTATTTGTCAAAGTAAAAGCCAATTAAAAATTCGCTGTGTTCCACATGCTGCCTAGTAATTTATGAAGCGTATACAAATAGAAAAGCGACAATGGTAATAATAAAAACAAAACCTACCAACAACATCATATAAGGCGATGTGATTCCAAACTAGTCAGGGGCAGTCCTT
>DWEJ01001868.1:0-12276 GCA_018245835.1 Mysoria sejanus stolli | reverse complement strand
GCGCAGCCCTACTGGCTACTTCAGCTCCCACCCAATTCTACGAGCATCTGAATGATGACTTGTATTATTTTTTGTGGACATACCATGTCATCGGAACGATTGTGGTCGGTTCCCTATGATTTATCGATGTCCATATTACAAATACGACACAACATTATGCGATTCTTTATTTCTTCTTTAAGCCATATTAGTATTCCGCAAACAATCCTGTCCAGCGTTGGTTTTGTCATACCGACTAAATGTTATTTTGTTGGAATTTCAAATAAACAATTGTTATATTTTTTTTCTTTGGTTCATTTATAATATAATCAATGCGAAGCTTCAATCAGTCCTGATGCTGGCCGATGTTGGCATATTTAGAGCGCTCATGAATTATGCTTTCATTGTCATTCGGACTCGGATACGTCTTAATTTGTACATAATAATTTAAACAATTAGGAGAGAGAACGCTTATTCCACGTCGCCTTGTATCCTTATTAGCATTATTTGCTGTGTCAATGGACTACCGATTTTTTTATCGACTTAGGAATTGGTATTTTTGCATTAATATAATGGCTTTGATCGGATTTCGTAACCTTATTTAATAAGTACTTTTAAGCAATTTCAGTAACAATAACCTTATCTAATAAAAAGATTCCTCGTTGGTTGTGTTGGTTGTAAGCGTGAATGTCGTTTCGGTCCTGGGTTCAAATTAAGGGTCGGGCACTATTGCATTTTTCTAACTTAGATAATCTAGTAGTGGCGCGAAGTCTGAATACATGCCCGGTGTATGGCAATAGGCTCACCACCTATTTCATAGTGGGACGTCAACGTAACGGGTGAATCGTGGGAGTGTATTACATTCCTCTGCATGCTATTCGGGGATAACAGACGTGATGTTACGTATCTAATAAACGATTTTGCTAATGCAATGAAACTTGTAAGCTAATAGTCGTTGCAATTGGCTGCCGAGTCCCGAGAGTAAGAAGAGGACTGGTCAGAGAGCAGGGTTACCTTTGTTAGTTACGTCTAAAGTTACGGGTCATTAAATATTAATCATTAGTATGAATGACTGCCTCGTTGGTCTTGTTGGGTGCAAGTGTGACAGACGATAGGGAGGTCCCGGGTTCGATTCCCGGGTCGAACGCTACAAAAAATGTCTAATTAAGATCTTCTAGTAGTAGTTCGGAGTCTGGACATGTGCCCGATGCATGGCAATAGACTCACCACCTATTCCATAGTGGGACGTAAACATAACCGGTGAAGCGTGGGAGTGTTCTGCATTCCTCTGCCTACCTCTTCGGGGATTATAGGCGTGAAGATATAAAAAAACAAAAAAAAAATTTGTATCGATTAGCAATAGGGCCGTAAGATTTGAAGAGTAAGCGCACATTAATATCATTACTAAAGTAGAATAAGTGCAATTAAAATGTGTTTGTTTACTATTTGATTTTTTTTCGACGAAAGATTATTTGAGGTTCAAGCAATGTCGTTGAACACTGATATAGACGACGTTTCAGTATATTTTTATGGTAAAAATAAACTGAGTTAAATATGTATAACAATGAGGATTACTAAGTAAAAATAAACAGAAAATAAGAAGAAAATATTTTCATGAACAATCTTCTTAGTGTCAGTATATTAGGTTATTGTCTATCGTGGAGAATCCTTACGAGTGGCTTGTGTCAAATCTTTTGCAGCACGCACTGTAATTAATCGTCGGCTTTGTTTTAAGTGTTAGACACTTCGCGCTTACCGGATTCTGACGTTGGACAACGAGCAATTCGCCACAGGGCTGTTCTGGGTCCTACGGCAATAGGTTCTTAATAATAAGTACGTTTATTCTTTTCACGATGTAGCTACGAAAACATAGTTAAGGCATACATCAATATTAATAGACACATTTTTCATAGTATTAAAGGTTGCAGGCAAAAAAATTGTTTAATAAAATAAAATAATATTTATTAACTCCTTATATTCAGTTTAAATACATATATACATTTCCTACCTAAAGAGGTAGGTACCTACGAAATCTGTAAGTCATAAATAGAATCGCAGTTTTTCTCAAAATCAAAGATAATGTTCGTTTATCGACATTTACTCTATAAATTTATGACTGCCACGTTGGTCGTGTTGGTTGTGAACGCGACTGCGGTCGGTAAGTCCTTGGTTGAGATCCTGGTTTGTGTACTATTGGATGTTTCTAACATCCATTTTCGAATACTGGTTCCGGAATTTGGATATGTGCCTGGTGTATAGCAAATAGACTGACCACCTACTCCATAGTGGTACATAAAAACAAGTTGTGTAATGTGGGAGTGTACTACACTCCTCTGTCTATCTCTACGGGAATTACAGGCGCGATGTTACGTTTACGTACACCATATACTTGCAGTGGCAAAAGGAGTCCGTTTTTAAAAGATATTACACGAAGTTTTTCAATCATATTGTCCTTGACACCTCTGAATCAATACATGCTCTATATTTATGACCGTGACCTCGATAATTCAGTTCACACAGGCGCTCAATTGGACTTTGGAAAACCGCCTCGCATTCGCCAACGTCTCATACTCACAGCTAGACAGTAGTTATACTGCGTCCACCACCGCCACACCTGCGTCGTGACTCGTGAGCACGGAGAACAGTTACAAGCATACGTACACAAATGCCCACAGTCGAGAATGAGTATTACCGTTTGTCATGTGCAGCTGAGAATAGAATCCTTACACAGCGGTCCTATGTATGTACCAATAATTCTTTGCTCTGTTATCTGATTATTATAAACATGTTTAATCTACTAGGTTTTAAACCAACTAGTGTCATAATTGAAAGCCTGTTCGTTTATTACTTATAGTTAAAAGAAAGGTAACACGATGCTGCTGCGTTGGTCATGTTGGTGATTGCTTCATTGGTCATGTTGTTTGCTGTTGCGACTGCCGATTGGGAGGTCCCGGGTTCGATTACCGGGTCAACCACTACAAAATTTTCTATTTGATGAAATTTTCTAGTAGTGGTTCGGAATCTGGATATGTACACGATGAATGGCAATAGGCTCTCCACGTATTCCGTAGTAGGACGTAAACGTAACTGGTAAAGATTGGGAGTTTTCTGCATTCCTCTGCTTACCTCTTCGAAGATTACAATCATGAAGTTACATTAACATGATGCTTTTAATTCTGGAAGAGAGACAGAAAAATATAGCGTACCCCCACGTTTCATCAGATACCTATGTATCTCACTGTGGAATGGAAGAGCGTGAACCTATTTTTATACACCAGGAACAAATTCTACTTGAAAATCAAAATTACAAAAATCTAATAGTATTCGACCTGTAATTAAAATCCAGAACTTCTCGATCGGGAGTCGCCCCTGCGACCACTGCACCGGTCGAACACTCAATTTACTGATGGAATTTTCAAAATTAAATTATTATTATTAATTATTGTATTCCACACGATGACATTATAGTATAAAGTTTATGCACTTTATAATATATTACTGGTCATAAAGAATTTTATGTTTTACTTTATAGACCACATGAATTAACTCGGGTATGAAACACGTATTATTTTAAGTTCGTTAACGAGTAGGTACCACGACTTGTATGTAATATTATGCTAATGTTCGGGCTTGGTGATAAACAAACAACAATAATGTAATCTCATAATTATTCTAAATCGCTAAGCGGGCTCGCTTACAATCAGGGCGTGAAACTCAAATTTTCATTTAGCGACTCACTTGGTTTATAGGAAAGTGACCCTAAGGGTACGGGCATATTGTTAAATTTATTAGCGACAAAATCTAGGCAGATTTTATTTTCGTGTGGATTTTCACACCAGCGACAAGAGAATTATAAAACGTAATATCATACCATTTATTAAATAACCTATTTTAGCTAATGGAATATAATATTATTTTGTTCATTATTTATTCAAGTGGTTAATACGTGTTTCAGTGAGTTTAGTAACGTCACAGATATTGGTAAGGTAGGTAAAAATAATAAATTATAAAAAAATATTAAAATAGCATGACTGCCCCGTTACTCCATAGCGCGCGATTGCTGATTGGTCCAGCTTTTTAATTTCGGATCGGGTACTACGGAAATATTAATTTAAATTTTCTAGTAGAAATTTCTAGTAGTGCCTCCATGTTCCATAGTGGTATGTAAAAATGTAGTGAAACCAGAGTGTACACACCTCTGCTTACTCTATCGAGAAGTTAGGTTAAAATAACGTTAAATTTCATTGTTCCAAATATGTTCTAAACTTCCTTAACCGATCGCTTTACTGTTCCGCTGGAGGCGTTTCATGCTTGTCAAAGGCACAAAGGAATCGGTCGGAACGCGAAAGCAAATTACATTCAAAAATAGGTCACTGCGTTCTCACGATGATGATCTGGTATCCTTTTATTAAATCAATTCATGTTTTAATGTCAAGAAAATCATACTCACTATAAAGTATAATGTGGGATTTGAAGAGCTGGCTGATAAATGATAATTATGTATATCTGTGGCCGAGGACTTGATATTTCGATGTCATTAATTAAGTTGCGATGAGTGAATGACGGTCAAACTATATACTTTGCAATAGTTAACAAAACTCATTCAGTAACGTAACTTTAAGCCTGTAATACCCGAAGAAGTAGGCAGAAGAATGCAGAACACTCCCGGGTTTAACCGGTTACGTTTACATCCCACTATGGAATAGGTAGTGAGCCTATTTCCATGCATATGGCATATATTCAGACTCCGAACCACTACTAGAAAATTTAAATTAGAAAATTTTGTGGTGTTCGACCGGGGAATCGAAACCGGGACCTTCCGATCGACAGTCGCACTTGCAATCAGCATGAGCAACTAGGCAGACATCTTATTCAGTCCTTCACTATTTCTGTTCTTTCAAAATTCATTTTCGAGTGTCACTGTGTGAATGAACCTTAAGTGGTGGCGTCCTGCGCACAGATAACTCTTAATTTACATATTAACGAGAAACTTTGCATCGGGAATAGCGAAAAATTGGTGAGGTCGGATGCGAACGGCCAGGTGTGGGTACCGGCTAATCTAGCTTCTGTTCATATACAGTCCGTGCTGCGACGTGAATCTGGCATTCATAACGCACAGATATAACCAATTATGTGACAATGAAGATTCAATTCGCGAGATATCCCTAGTACCGACCATTCAATTGGCCAATTGGGATCTGTATAAAGATTATATTAATGCACATAGTTATACGACAATATGTTTATATATTTATAATTTAATCCACAAGTCCCAGTGTTTGTATTATTATCCACGTACAAATGACAAATTAATATATTATTCCATTGAGTTCTAACCGTGACTGAGAACTACAAGCTATGCATAAATTATGGATTTCATGATTTTATCGCATTATATCTGTGTAAATCTGTTAATGAATGCTCTCTATCCGCAAAGGGACATTATACACGGATACAGGCGTCCGTGATTGTTTGACGCCGGTAATCAAACGAAACAATCCAGTCCCACCCATTGGCACTAACTCTAACGTATGAACTCTGATATTATTGTCCGGTCAATTTATTTGTAACTGAATTTGTGTGTTACATTTATTGAAGATGCGATGTAATTGATTGAAGTCATGTATGAATATCGTGTACCTGAGAATTGTACCGCAAAAAAGTAAAGAATTAATAAAAGTAAAGAATGAAGCATTTCTTTCTTTCTTTCGATGCAGTTATCATACCAAATGTACATCTCAAGAGGCCAACATTTCACTCATGCATCAGTCACTGATCGCAGAGCTACCTCTAAACATACATGCACGACAAAGTACGCGTGTAAACTCACACAAGCACACACACACACGCATACACACATGTGTCCATACACACAAGGATAAACATAAATAACTTGATATCAAAATGTTACTTTATTTAATTGTACAAATAGATTAATAATAATAGTTTGTGCCGCACGGAAATATCATAGTATTTATCATATTCCGTGAAAAATAGATTACAAAATAGTTATTTATTTCAACTAGAGAGAAATGCGAAGTTATTATTATTTATCCACTTTTGCCAAGCAGCTGTCATCGCGGCTTGACAAATTAGTGGCGTGTATTTTGCGACAGAATCATGCATTATTCTAATACGGAGCGAAAAGTAGATAGTAGAGTGAAACTAAGAACTATAACGATATATTAATAACCGGAGCTTGAAACAATGTGGCAGGCAGACACGAATACAAGAATCGAGACAGCAAGTCCTCGTGATGGCATTTGTTGCCGATCTTAAGGTAGAACAACATTTATAATACATTTGCTAATATAGGCTGTACTAGCCTATTCTGCAATACTATATGTATTATATCCCCGTATGTCTTATATATACACTTCGAAACGTAGTAAAATATATTTGTTCAAGACTACAACTTTCTTCACGTATAAAAAATCGAATTTCAACATAAATTATATACCAGAACGAATGCTTAGGCGTGCATAATTATTTAAAAGCGTAGGGACAAAATAAATTCTTTCACTAAGTACGCACGTCGCAGGGTAACACTAGTATTGGATTATTTCGTAAATCAGTCACGGCTTCGGTTTCATACACGTAACGAGCTGTTGTTGGCTTTCGTACGTTATTTTTGCATTTCTCATTACTATAATATTAGCGCTGTTTCCATTTATGTTCGTCCACTGAGCCGGAGGAATATTCAACTTAAACAGCTTTTTAGTTTATTTATTTATTATGAAACAGTGTGGTGACAGTTTCATATTTTAAAAGTGTTAAATTAATTGGCTTCGAACTGGTTCCTTTGATACTACACATACTTATTCCAGAGAATCTTAAATGTGACGATTTATTATACACATAATTGCCGGCGTAATTAATATTAAACTAGAATTTTTAGAACGAATTTTTTAATATTACATTCTATCTCAGCATCTCCACTGTTACAAATTTGAAAAATATATCCCCATGGTATTAGCTGCAACACCTACGAAATCAATTTAAAACACTTCCCCTTAAATGCTTAAAATATGTACACACGACAGTGGCGCGGGACGTGTGGATAGTAATTACGTAAACAAACAGGGAATCTAAATGAGAACTACCATACGATATTAGAAACGGCTCATTAGGTCTTTAAGCTGAGATGACAGCTCTATAAATAGACGCCGATCCTCTCGAGAGCGTATAAAAATTTTTGTTTATTTTAAGTTGTTGAGTCGGAAAGCGCGCATTCACCGCGGAAGGTGATGCGTTGACAAAACATCTGTTTAGTGAGTGGGAGAAGCCGCTGCTCGCTTAAGCGTTTACCGCGTCCGCAACACCCCGTAAACGGCGCTAATGCGATCGCCGATGACAAATATAATCTTTACTCTAAGGCGAGTTGACTTGACACTGTTGTTATTCCGAGAAACCGAGAGATTTATTTTTACTCAAAGATCTAAATACTCAGGTGAAAGATTTCTGTGTTGTTCGGGCAGCTCGTTAAATCTGTCGACGGCCGTCTTCTGTGTAATCGCGCGATGGTACTGAAAAATCTGCCGGATTTCATTGCTTTGATATTCGCCCTCAAAGGAGGAATAACACTATAAATTTAACCTGCGGTAGCTGCGGTGGACGGAACAATTAATAAAATAATCAAAATACCACCATATTATGCTACGTTTCGTTGGAAAGTTTCATAGAAGACCAATCACGACATTCGTTTTATACGCCAACACATCAACAAATCAACATACTCTCGCCTTCTTTTATTATTTCGGTACACACAAAGTGCAGAGATTAAAATACAAGCTGCTAATATAATTTACGTGGAACACGTTGCGAGTGTCTATTGGAGTTAGTGGGTAAGGTAAACAGGAAGCCGTATAAGTGCTTCCAGCCTGTCCCTTTGTTACAGCCTTTCCATGTAGAGTTCCGTTTAACCTCCTACAACGTATATATCACACTACACCAAGAGCCATGGACGTTCAATTAAACCAAGTCCGCCATTCTAGTCTCGTTATTATAACGTGTACATACATACATATGTAGAAGAGTTTTATGTGAATCCGTAACAAAGTAACGGACTTTCTATTCTAAATTCTAACAGCTTGTATTTAGGTTTTTATTACTTTACATTTGATTCTCGTTGAGGTTTTTACTAAAAAATCAACGATTATATTACCAATGTTGCACGAATAAATGCACTCTTTAAGAATGCTCAATTTTCTTCACTATAAAAATAACACCCACAAGATCAAGATGATCGGAGCATCTTTCCAGCATTTCAAATTTTTTTTGTAAAACCCTATAAATGAAAATATCACATTGGCGAGTAGGACGGTAGGTAAAAATACTATATTGGTGACCATAAACGTAAACACCACTTGACACAAGTCATCTAGGCACAGTTCTCTAGGCACTTATAAACAATAATTTATTAAAAGACGATGTTTGTGTGGAGTAAAGGCGAATGTTTGTCATCGACTTGGTCGCCGGTAAATCAAATATTGAACGTTTGTGTGTATTTTGAAATTTTTTATTTTGTTTTAAGCCCTCAAACTACATAGTTGAAGTGACGTCATATGCAAAGTGGCTAGCAGTGATTTGATACGAAGAACTGAAAATTGAACATTATGAATTGCCACTGAAGAGGCCTATTTCCAGCATTTGAAAGTTTGACAACGTATACCATAACTAATAACCGTTTGAAAACTGAGTGTTTGTGAAACATACTAGAATTGTTTAATTAAGAATCCTATGATAACAGTTAATTTTTACACATACATATTTATGATATGTGAGGCCCTGTATGTTCCTGTAGTTCGGGACCAGAATATGAGCTACTGTATATCCTGTCTGAACTAAAAGGCGACTAAAAGGAGCCTTCCGGGATTGCAAGCGGCAAGCTTGAAACTTTTCAGCTGGCAATCTACGGAAGGACGAAGGTAAGTGTGGCCGCATATATTTTACTTTTTATAATAGTGTGATACAGTTTACTCCATATAAATTTCCTAACATTGTGCCTACAACATACTGAATTCTAATATTACAAATTTATTTATTACAACGCAAGATTACTATAAGCTGTGCATTTTTAAATGTAAAGTCTAGAATTGATTGTAATTTTAGCCATTTCAGCGTCGGCTTTAGTCACCTTTTACGACACCCTGTATCCAGATTCGGGGTCGAGGAATACGAAATAATAATAATAATTCTCATACTGACCAGACCCTAATAAGTTAAACTTCTCTGGCATCATTTAATAAGCTGGAAACCGTGCGACTAATTCACATACCATTGTTATTAAAGCTTGCGTTTCATTGCAGGAAGACATATTCCTAAGTAAATGCATTCACTTTTACGTAATATTACGCTAGAACTATCCGAAGAGGTAAGTAGAAAAGTGTATTACACTCCCACGTTGCAACAATCACGTTTGCGTCCCACTGTGGAGTAGGTGGTGAACCAATCGCCATATACCAAGCACATATCCAGACTCGGAGCCACCACTGGAACATCTAATTTAGAAAAATCCAATAGCCCTCTACCTGGGATTTAAACCTGGACCTCTCGATCGGCAGTCGCTCTTGCAACCATCACGACCAACGAGCCATGCGGGTATTACTACAAACTTCTTATATCAAAAAAGTAGACAATTTCGTGATGACGATAAATAGATTAGATAAACCAAAACATAACAAAGAACAAAGCACGTCTATTAGTATATTTACAAATACACAAGTTGTTTTATTGAAGTAACATCACCGCAACAGTAAGAGAGCGCCGCGACCCGTTACGTTTGTTCAAGAAATTTTCCCAAAGCGTAATACAACATGGCCCCCTGCCGCGCTCTAGCTGTATTTCATATACGTTAACAGCTACCGTAGAGTAATTAAAGTGACGCTCACTCACTTAGTAGTACACATGAAGAAATCTCTATTTTTATTATAACGATCTTGCTTACATTACTTCCTTATTATCACGTTTTAGACATTATATTTAATATACAGCGCTAATTACGTACGAGTTCTTCATTATGAGAAGGCCCGGAAAATATCTGAGAGGAGGTTAATCGCTATTGTTATATTTTTTCTCCGTCAGGGTTCAGGTGCCGCGGGGAAGGGAGACGCGGAATTTTGATGAGATAATTCACGCGGCGTAACTTGACACATTTGTCCAGTGAAAATATATTGTAACAAAAATGTCATGCAGAATCGAAATTTAAAAACAGCAATATGCAAAATGTAAAAATATAAAAAAACAAAATGGAGTTTTATAAATACAAAAAAAAAACAAAATAGCTAAAAACAAAAACAAATATACATTCTTGTATTCGTACTATAAGCATAGTTGGAATACGTAATGTAACATAGTTGTAAATATAATTTGTGAAATGTGAAAAATGTATGTCGGAATATATCAGAACCCAAAATAGTTGCAGAAATACACTAGGCATTTTATACATATCAAAATAATTACAAATGAGTACGTGCATACTATTTTACGAATAATGTTACATAAGTACATTTAATTAATCTAATATAAATAGCGCCGGAATTATGTTCACAAGGCAATGAAAAGAAAGTTAATGAAAAAAAAATACAAGGACTAGCGAGAGATGTTAACGGTACTGTATGCACCTCGAACAAACCTTTTGATGGATTATTATTATTGTAAATGTTGGCATGGCGTTACAAAATTAAATTTTTTCTTGTACCGAGGTGCACATAAGGGGGCGAATTAATTTAACAACTCGGTTACTTATCATTACCCGCGTGGACGAAGTCGTGGGCTATTAATTAAATCTGTGTGAAAAAAATATATAATAATAAAACAACGTGACAGGGTAGCATTACAAAGTATGTGACAATACGACTTGTCTGATTCTAATCGTAGCAATAAATGCTAAAAGGTATAATATATTTATAAAAGCTATCTGTAGTGGCCAATTTATTAAAGTCGATGTTCATTTACGCGGGCGGACATTTTGGACTAAACTAATATCCGTATAGAATGTAAATTCGTTTGCATACACGCAACAAAAAACGTAGCATCACGCCTGCAATCCTCGAAGAGCTAGGCAGAGTATAGTATACGTTTCACCAGTTACGTTTACAACACACCATTGAATACGGTGTAAGCCTACGTTGCAGTAGGCTGCAACCATATCTGTATCGTAGTTTAATATTTATTTGGATGTAACTTCCTGCTAACACAATATATTTTTTGACAAAGCTTAATTACAACATATGGGTTATAGATCAAGTATTAATATTCAGGACATTAAGCGCTTTAAATTGATGCTTTATCGAACAGCCGGTAATCTATGAATGTCGAATCAGTGCAGCAATACATCGCGACCTATTAACATGACACTCGTGTGACTGTCCCCAAACATCAGTATTACATTATCAACTCTCGCGCTACATTCATATTCAGCTTTAACACCGTCCATGTGAGTTCTACTGCTGTTAAATATAATTAGTATTATTAGAAGTTAGAGCATAATGCTATTACCTACCAATTACCGTTGTTGTTATTATTATTTTCTAGTTGCATAAAATAATTTAATTTTTTTTATTATAGGTAATGCAATGAACAGTGTTTTTTAAATAGCATCGTGTCATGACTTGTTAAAGTTTATTGTTTCATTCATTACATTACTTATATTCTAAAGCAACGATAAATAATAAACGGTCTGTTACAATAAAAAACAACTTTTTTATACATTACAAAATGAATAAAAAATAAAAAAAAGATATAAAATCAATCCTCCAAAATCGAATAGCAAAATAAGGTCGGTGTTTTTAACGAAGTATTGTTGTTATGCGGAACCAAGAATAAAAACATAATAATTTTCATACTCGAGTCGTCTCTAAGTTATTTTAACTAGCAACTTAAATATGCTAAGTGAATGTGGTCAGAGTTGTACATTTTTGGTTTTTTTAAATGACGTGAAGTGTGTAGGAGAGCTCATTTCCGCAAAATTTCCATTAGATTTGTGGAGTGTAACTTGCATCTACGCATTAAAATACTTCATAATCTACTTGTACAGTTTTACTTTTTTTTATAATTAATGTACTCAAAGAAAATTACTTATAATAAAATGGATGAAAGTTGTATTATAATAACATATAATTGATGTTCAAGTGTAATTCTGATTTAAACATTGTCTCTAAGCTATGCATTATAATCGTGGTGAATATTTGAATTATTAACTAGTAATCGAAAAAATCAGGGATTTCTTCAATAAAATATAACGTTGAATTAAAGTTACTTTGTAACCTTCTTATAGCCCCCGTAGTGTCCCTGTAG
>DWEJ01001867.1:0-12277 GCA_018245835.1 Mysoria sejanus stolli | reverse complement strand
GTTTTAAAGTCTATAAATATAACGCATTTGAGGCAGCCGTGAGGGAATTTGTGTCAGTTGGAATAGAGTGGGTTACTCTATATACAAAAATTATAACTCGGCTAGCGGTTACAACCGCAAACGATGACAATTCGCATTATTGATACTGCTCTCGCAATCACAGCGTTAATTGCTAGGAAAGACGATATTTTCGGAGACGCGAAATATACAACTATAGCGAAATAAAAAGCGGTCGAAGAATAGTTCTTACAGAATGTGAACTCCCATGTCCCTCTAGCAATTCAGATCTCACATAAGTGTTCGTAAGTACTTTTAATCTTTTAGCGTTCAATCCGAAAATAAGAAACAGATACCATAAGTTACTTACTTCGAACGAATAACTAATGACAAATTAAATTAATTGAACAGATACTTTAAGGAATTATTGACGTTGCTTATATAAAGTGCCTTATTAAGTTTCCATAATGTTTTTTGCAGTGCCATAAAATAAAGCGAGTTCTAATTATAAATAAATAAAAATCAAGTAATAATTAATGATCACTATATATCATAATATCAAAAGCGATCCGAAATTGAACTAACTGCAGACACAATATGAGGAATGGGAAGGGCGAAGCGACGTACGGGCGGCGCGAGATAAAATCTGTCGAAATTCAAGAAACTGTTAACAACAGCGGACGATAACGGCTCGATGCGATGCTGGCCGAGATAAAATATCGCGCATGGGACAGCACTGAGCCGCAGTAGCGATGCAACCCGGGCTATTTTTACCGAAGATATTGCATCGTATTAAAATAGAGCGTATCGTGGACTTTTGTATCGGCGGCTTAGCGTGGAATACATGAGCCGTGGCGCTGGCCTTTGCAAACAATATTGAGATATTCACAATCATTATCATCTCGTAAATATTTATGGACATAGCCAACCTCAAAGAGCGGATGTAATGTAACGTCTGGTCTACATTCGATGTTCAATTATTACCGCGTCTATTTTCTTAATTCTTTCTAGTTTCGGACATTGAATTATTAAACAAAAAACAAATGAAGCATACTCAATCAATGTTAGTTTTAAATAGGATTTTTTTATGTGTTTAGACTTTCCTACCCTATTTGCTTTTATAATTAGTTAGGTATACTTAGTATATACATACTTAAGACAGTACAAAGTTTATAGTTAATTCAAAAATATTTATAATTTAAAAAATATCAAATATTCGATGCAATTTTATAGGGACTACCGTTTCAAGTCCTCAGACTTTTAACTTTTTAGCTAAAATTACTGCAAAAGTAAGGCATGAACTTTATAGAAATGGTTTTCTTTTGCTTTCCTTCATGTTATTAGACCTATGACATGAAAATATATTGAAAGATGGAGGGAGGACGGCGTTAAATTAAATCTAATTATTGATCGAGACACATTTGCGATTAGTATTGGCGAGTGTCGAGCCGCACAGGTCGCTCCGAGGCGGACGACGTCGCTGCATTCTGGGTCGATTAGGCAACGGGTACTGGGCACGATAAGACTTATTAATTCTTCATTATTTTTTGGGCACATGTGAAGCAATTGTCAATGTTTATCTTTTCTAATTTATATTTATATAATTTACATCTAATTTAACTGTTCTCTGGATACTGAATGGTTATGACATTAGATATTTTTTTACAATATATTGTTATAACTTAATCTTTGTTAAATCAACAAGTCGCATTGCTCTTAAAAACTTAGATAAAAATTACATAGTTTATTTGAGGTACTTTACGCAGTTCAATATAAGATTTTGTGTAGAATTTTAACAGAAATTATTTAAACAAGTAAATTTGAACCTTGGCATAAAATTGTTACATTGTAAATGAACTTAGATTGTTTTAGCATTCAACAATTTACCGGCACTACATTCTCACAATCGCTACACTAGCTTACGTATTTGTACGGTTTACGATACTATAGGGCGACTCTTGCAGCGAAAGAAATAGAAAAACAAATATAGGTATATCTAAAATGCGAACAATGTAACTGAAGATAAAAAAGAAATGCAGTACAAACCGCAGCAGCGTCGGCTAGACGAGATCGTGCCGGAGCGAAAGTTGCATCGGTTCAAATCAGATGCAAGAGAAAACCCGAAGGCGGTCGCTACGAGCGAGCCGTTCGCACGGCGACAATTAGCGGCCGATATAGATGTCACGCGACGATCACCTTGAAGCGCCTTTTGACGCTCTATGCGACTCGCATAAACGCGCGGTGTAAATGGGTCGGAATAGAGATGTTTTTATCTTAACCGTATGACGTCAAGATTGTAGTTGATTTATCATCGCAGTATGAAAAGGGTATAATTTATCTTTTGATTCTGTCACTATTTTATTTAGGTTCAGCTACTTCAGCTACTTTTTATCTCGTAACTATTTTTAACACCTTATATGTTATATCTTTGTTGAGAACATTCCCTTCCAATATGCATGTTTATGTAGATATATATTAATATACATCAAAAATAGACAACGATACCTGTATAGATATGAGTACTGAATGATATCCAAAATTTCTATACTTATAAAATAAAATAATCAGCGCACCGCATCAAAAGCAATTTGACACTGATTTAAACTTACCGCAGTACAAAATACATAGATATACAATAAATTCACTAAGAGATTCCCGCAATAAGAAACCATTCCGGATAAATAAATGCACATTGTGAATACAACTGAATAAATACAACAATAACGGGAACATTACTCCTTCTGAAACGGTTGCACGACTCAATTGGCGTGTGACTGGTGCAGAGTTATTTCTGACCGACTCCATCCCGTTTCGGAACCATTACCGTACACCGCATACGGTATAAATAAAGCTAGTGAGCGGACAAGTGCAAATAAACACACAAAGGGGGCGACGTATTGAATTTCACATCAATTTTTATGGCCCTACAGAGTCAAATCGTATGTACGGTATGCTTGAGACCGGTCTTAAAAAAACGTGCTGAGTGCAAAAAGTGACGATGTGGTTGGACCGCTTTATAAAATTCTAAACAAAAAAAAAGGTAAACATTAATAAAGCCTCGTTACGGTAATTTATTGATTAGAAATCTTTTCTAACATAGATGAAAGACTTGAAACAAATTCGTAACTCCTGTAACATGTGTATTTCCAATGGAGTAGGCACTAGAAGGCTGGATGAAATAAGACGAGAAATTATAGTAAAGTATTTTTGGAAATATTAGAGTAAAGTATTTTTGGAACATGGTATATTAAATTGCTTTTGGAAAGGCAGAAATAAATCTTTGGTATAAATATAATAATTTAGTGAACAAAATTTATGATGTGGAAGGTATAAAGTATAATGAAGGGGAAAGTGTCGAATGAGCATACGATACGTACCGTACGTACGCAGTTTCGATCGTGTCAAATCAAATTCATTTTTGGCTGCTTAAGCCTATCTCATTTCACAAAGAGACGCGCACCTGTTGGTTCATTTGCGTCGGTGCCGCGTGCTGAATACTTATGTTCAATACGCAAAGCTTCAACTTATAGGATTTTATTATTTGATTTAAGAATTGTTTTTATAACTACGATGCGCACGATTGTCAATTATGTTATTGTTACCAGCACACAGGATTTTCTCTCGTTTGTTACAATGTTTCGCTTAAAGTTGAATGAATCTCTTGTCGAATGGTTTCTAAGCTACCCTTACACCATATCGATTTCAATTTGGAATTTATTTAATGTGGGTTATAATTTTCTACTAAACAAAAGAACTTCTATGACTCTTTTTCTCGTGATCAACAACATTGCTTAAAAAATTATTTCGATGTGATTTGTGAATCGATGGAGGTTGCGAACATATGTTCAACAGGGAAGTTCCAAATCTATTGTAGTTTGTGTAATAACGGCTACTATTTGCAACGATATGATTTAGTCTATTTGATACTTCTACGCACACATAAAATACATCACATAATTTTGGGCTTTAGTAATAATGTCGAATTTTGATTACACTATTCCCGTTCAATATTCAAATCTATTTTAATAAGTATCATTCATGTGTCATTTACACGAGATGCGAAGAGATCTTGATGGCCGCGCATACAAAACATTGTTTACCATTTGATACGCAATAGTTCTCTAATTGAACAATCGTACTGAATCACCCAGACCGTGTGACGGTCGTGTATTGCACGGACTAGCACTGCGTCGCATAAGGATGTGAATATCTACACCTACAATCGACCGAAAGGAAATCGTTCGGCTATTATACGGAACGGAACCGAGACGATTCCATTGTGATGACAGCGATCAGGAAACGTTGAATTATCCTATTGCAATATGAGCGAGCGATTACTATGAAACTTCATCCACTCTACTAACAATGTCAAAACGGGAGGTTCTCAGGATTGTGCCGCCGGAGGTTGATTTACGTAGTTGAGTTTAATCGTTCCTTCAATTCGTATTTATTATTAAGTAAATTTCATCACATATTTAAAATCGGATTCCCACTTGCACACGCCAAAATGTATATTTTAATTAAAATAATTTCTTCGCGAACTGAAACTACATTTTCACTAATGATCAGTCTCAACTCGTTATTATTAAATATATTTCCCCAATATTATTTCATAGGAATGTACATTATGTCAGGCGTCTATGCCAAGTTGGCCTCACTTAGGTACTATTTCTTTCAACCGTTAAATATTTGGCTTTATCTAGACTGGTAATAAAAATGCAAAATATGCGTATACACAGTGGAGAGCGTAATAAGCAATCGAAGCTCGATTATAAAACAGCAGCAACATATTATTGAAAAATTCGCGGTCCAGTAGAACATTCAACATCTTAAAGTAGCGAACTCTTCTTTTTCTCGGTAATCTGATAATCACGCCAATCACGGGTATATTGTTCTCAAACTACCGTTACCGATTGGAACATATCGTTAATCTATTGTTCTGGCAATTTAAATGTTAGAATTATGCTAACGATGTTCAGTGCTATGTAACTACAATCAGATTGGACATCGTGGTGGGTGTCTACATTTAAAACTTATGATCGTTTAATAGGTACAGGTAGGTACAGGTTTAATAGGTACAGGTGCCGCGAGTTACAACTCCAAAAATTCTAATGAGAGTTAAACTTCCTTAGATAAACTCAGTTAAGAAACTATGAGTAACTAAATGTAATTTAGATCATCGTTGGTCGTCTACCGGTACGCAATGGAACATGTTTATTTACAAGGTGATGTGTCTTGATACAATGGTGTCGTCTCTTCCGTGGCTTTCAAGATGCGGTTTTATAAGAGCGGTATATAGCAAAGTCCCGGGCCGCGAGGGTAACCACGAGACTTTATTGAGGACATGTTTACGAGCGACCTAAGATATCGCCGCATCCATGTTATGAAAAATAAATGGCCTCTTATGCGAAGTTACGGTGCCCCGGCTGCGAAACAATAACTATTCCCGCTATCATTCCGCGAAGGAACGAATGTCGTGAATCTTTTCAGATTTCAAACCGGTAAGGTGCTAATGTGATATAAGAGGAATGTCATCCCTAAGTATTCCCATTAGATAAGTTGTACCTTTACTAACATATCCGTTTTGAGCCTATTCAAATACAACCTTTTTCTTATAACTTATAAATATTAGTTGCATTCTTACAATTTTTAGCTGTATGGGCCGTTAATGAGGTCTGGTTTAATCCTTTAGAATAAAGCAGAAACTCCAAGTAAAATTGTATTCGGTTAAAGAAGTTAATTAACATCACGATATATCATGTAAGTCTTCACGTTTTATGCTGTTGTTATATGGATTAGAGACCGCAGCTTGACAAACGTCGTGTAGGACGCCCTCCAGCCAGGTGGGACAACGATCCGCGAAATGCTGCATGCATGAATGTGGGAGGCCAAAGACAGGGTGCAGTGTCTCTCTTTGGGGGAGGCCTATGTCCAACAATTTACTGAGATAGATTGACGATGATGTTATAAAGATAGTTAACAATTCGGTTTTGACATGGGTCACTATTTGCGCACACATAAACAAACATGTCACCGTGGCCTCAAAACGTTTGATCTTCTCACACTAGTAAAGAGCTGGCCACCCCAACTGAGCACTATTCACCCAGTAAACTTAGTCGGGTCGTGTGACAGTGGCGAAATGTATTCAAAACATCGGCGGTGCGCTACGGTGTGTACGGTCAAAGCGGCCCTTTCAATAAGCATCAGGAATGTTGGGGACAGCATCGGGCGTTTATTGCTCGGTTTATTGGAAAACAGACTTCCGCGTTCCTCGCGACACGTACACCGTTACACATTAGCATAGCGCCCGCGACCGTGCCCCCCGGGGCTTGTTCGGCGGCCGGGTTATTATTGGCTGTTTACGTCGTACACCATTTTCGTACATTGAATTGTTTGATTATTATCTTCTTTTAACACCACCGGCTTTTGCATACAATGATATCATAGACAAGAGAAACATCATACTTACAAAATACAAGTGTTAATTGTTTTGAGCTAAAGGTGTTTAATTCGCGATCGTTTTAATTGTGACACTACTTTATATTTTTTTATATGATGACCTGTTGTATGCTGCTTTTAAATCTTACAGTCATATTAATTATTTTAAAAATATATATCTTATTAACACGCATAAGGCACAGTTTAGTAAAGCATACATACGGTAAACACCGCTTGATCATAATGAAATTAGGTGTTAAATCGCTGGAGCGTTTGTCGTGGCGGTATATATTGTACCTAGTAAACTTGCCGAGGTCCTCGGTACGTGAGCCCGATGAATAAATGAATAATGGCGTTCGGAGGAGCGAGCTCGCGGCATACCAATTTATCCTCGAGATGCTAATAATGTGACTCTCGCATTTTTCACCACCCCCGCCACCCGACGGAGATCCTTCTTCAGCGGCACCTGATGTCGACTTTCTAGCCCACTAGAAAATTAATGGACTCAACTGGGTAACGAAAGTAGAAAGAAAAACGGCATAGAACATTTAAAGGTTATTATCATCAACCTTTTCAATTCTATTGTTGTGACAATTGGTGTATATGCATGTTTATTGTACGGGACAGTTTAATGTTATAACACATCGTCATTGGTGGTTGGTTGGTTGGTTGGTTGGTTGGTTGGTTGGATGTAATTCTAATGATTGTAACAGAACCAAAAATCACGGCAAACGGCGACGAACACGGGGGAGAAGCGCTTTATAATCCAATAAGCGGTAGTGCGACGTCGGTCGGCGCGCGGCTCTGGATGCCTATTCCATTAGGTGTCGTCGCGGAGCGCAATTTGCAAATGAAAACAACTTATTGAAATTCTTTGCCGGGACACGTCGAGCGCATTGCGCTCAGAGAGCTCTCGCCGATTATTTCAGATAACGCAGGGTATACGTATACATTTATGTTAATTGCGTACCACGTCAACCTTATTTAGCCTATGATTTTTATTCATGTAGGCTAACATCTTCATAATATAGTCGTTGGAGATATTATTAAACAAGTGAAGTTTTCTTTCCTTGATAAACTACCTGATAAAATACGGCTTATATTACACGAACGAAGATAATAGTAGAGCGGCTATATCCACAACGTAATCCGAGTGGCAACAGGCGCCAGTGATACGTCGCACGTATATCAAGCACTGTTTGCGAAGGCGACGTTCGAAACGGACCGCCCGCTAATCATGCACGGCATTTTGCATAAATTACGACGCTGCAGCCATCGAGCCGCTTCTCTGAAAAATAAACGGGCGTTAAATAAGCCGCTGTGGCCGAATGCAAATAACACCATTATATGCTAATGAGACATGCGTAATCCCCACCGTACATTTCGGACACGGTTTCCCGAATACGAATTCCTAAAAAAATAGTTGCCGAATTCTCTTTGGTGTTTCGACATCAGCAATCCTTTATTAACTATACGCGGTCTTCATTGCCGTTTCCTCTAGTAGCTATTTACTTTTGGTTAGAAATGTAAGATTTTTTCCGACAAAATCTAATTATTAATTTGTGTAAGCTTCTTGTTTCCTCTTTTTGAACAATTCTATATAACCGGTAGCACATTTTCATATGCTTCAATGTGTTTGAAGTCGATAAGGCATCGTCATATAAATTCGCATGGACGCCATGCGGAAGGTTTTTTGCCACCGAGCACTAATACTTCAGAAGCAGTGAATTACATGTATATTTCCAGCTGATTGATATTTAATTGATACCATTTTGATATCTCGTATTAAATGTCGATACACAATGCATTCCCAAACTACACAGGTAGTACTGAGCACAAGGTTTCAAATGAAAATATAGAATCAGGTTATTCAAATCAACACTGTAGGCATGTAAATGACGGTGATTGAAACAGACCCAAACGCGGTCCAATGTTTCAAAATCACTTTGATGTAGTGCCATCGCGCCCAGCGACTTCTAGCGTCAGCCCTTGCGAGAGACTCGACTCGCGCGCGATCAACGGCGGCGGCCCGCGACGCGGCCCCTCGCACCGCCAAAGGATTGTGCGTTATGAATCACGCCAGAAAATAAGTGCCTTCCAAATACTCTTTAACAAGAAACTTAACGAGTGCTCAATGGTATTGAGCGAATTGTTAGCGACATTAACAATAACCTCAACAAGGCATTATAGTTTCCTTTATTTGCCCTCGTTACGTTAACAAACGTCGAGTGTTTTTATGACTGCGAAAGAATGTATCGTAACGTCTCGAAGTGGCGATATTAACCGGAGCGTTTCCTATGGGGGGAGCGGTGCGGCGGCTCCCAATTACCACGAATATAACCTCCCCCCTATAAAATGAGAGCGATTATACGGCAACACGTTAAGTATCGAACACTGGGTGTACTCGAAAACGTTCGGTGGAAAATAACGTGCCTGCGCCGAGGATACCTAGCCGGTAGTCGTAAAACAGTTATAATAGGCGCAGTGCGGAAACACTGGTTCATGGGGTTCCTGAAACACGTAACATGCGTACTCAATCGATCATATAGTTATTTCTGTTTACGAATGGCATCACAGAACAAAAACAACAATTTATGAGTTATAAAATATTAAATGGTACCGAAATCGTTACAGTGAACTAATTTTAAGTACGTTGTCTAACTGTAAAATGTTTGACCAGAGCGTCTTATTCAATAATTGATGTTTAACATTGGAACACAGAGTATTTTCCAATTAGACTCTGCGACCCCAACTTATTGTTGGGGTTGCAGAGTTTTCATAGTGAAACACAAAAAGTATCTCGCTAAGTGAGATGAATAAAAATTATGTATTGACAGTATTATTTTCTCTAGTACGACACGGTACCTACTGCTTTATTTGGTACAGTTTGAAAAAACTGTAAAACAATTTTAATGTGTTTACCTTAGGGCTGGCAACTCTACAATATATTAAGGGAGAACACCTTGGTAGTCTCCTTGACAGGAGTACAATAAGTAAAGGTAATTTTTTTTATACATACCTACCTCTAACAATTTCTACAAACGTGTGAATGAAGAATAACGTTTTAATTCAGAATGAATTCATACGCAACCATATCTTGGACCGTTATTTTGATGTGGGTCAAATGGTAATGAAGAAAAAACTCTAACAAAGTTCAACTTCGTATAATCCGTTCGTCAAGACGCACAAGTTCGAATATAAACAGACATTTCAAAAGTGTACACTGGTCCATCGAAAATATGACAAGATATTTCAATTTGCGTTGAGAAGATTCAATTGTATCGCGGTGAAGCAGAGACGTGTGAAATATAAGAAGTTAATTTCCTCTGGGATGAAGTTCTTAGAGGGAAATTCCCGTCTATCGTCTGTGCGTCAGTGCTCCGCGATTACAGCGATCGTTCTGTTTTTGTTCACTTATCTCCTGATTACATCGTGCACGGCAAATTAGTTGGCATGTCAAACTTCGCCTCTAGAATTGTGTTAAACATAACCAATAATATTAAAGCTATTGCGGCATCGATTGTACTTTGTTTTTTTTAAAGGCGTTACTGCTCTGAGCACTTTACTTTAAATAACCTTAATTGCTGGAAATACCACAAGCGCCATGATTTAATACACTCTTTTTGTCATGACAGAAAATGATTAAAGGCAGCTCTGCATATTTGCATTTTATGAATTCCTCAACTACCACTATACAACCCCACTGTAAAAGTGAGCGTTAATGTAACCCTTCTCACGCTTAAAACCTGCCTGTCTTAACGGAGTCACAAGTGGCTGCCACATTTCGCGCCTTTGATTAAAATGCGTTTGGGGAGATGACTGCGTTCGTTCCTTTTCAAGGTATGTAGTAATTTTTGGTGAAGCTTTCAAGTGGATAGTTTTCGTCATTTCATACGAAAAAAATTAACATAAACCTTGAGAGTAAAACATAATAATACATTGTACTAGTCATGGTATTAGTATTTACAAAGGGTAAAGTAAAACGGGGCTGGCACCGTGTTTCGGTACTATTGCTGAAAACGATTCTCTTTCGCAACTGCAGACGGTATAGAACATACATTACAACACTGCTCTATAGAGGATAAACGGAGATAAATATTGTTAGCAAACCTGCGCGGCGATTAATCGTTAATGAACAACTTTTACGGAAACTGACGAGGTTTGAACCATTGCTACAATACGATAACTCCGGGGCCGAATGCTTGACGTGCCCTCGGAGCTCTTGTGAAAATTTGCCACTAACGATCACCTGTCCAAGTGCCGACTGCGGCCGGCGTTGCGCAACTTTACAGATCAATGAAATTTTATTCAATTTTCACGCCCGTCTAAAGAACGTGTGACAACGTTCTGTAATAGTGACATTAGTGTAAGCGTCGATTGATACTGGTTTGTGCGAAGGCTGTAATTTGTTGTCGAATAAATGTGAAACGTAACTTTACGCCTGTCACCCCCGAAGAGGTAGGCAGAAGCATGTCGAACACTCCCAAGTTTCACCAGTTACGTTTACGTCCCACTATGGAATAGTTGGTGAACCTATTTTCCATTCACCGGGAACACATGCAGACTCCGAACCAATACTAGAAAATGTAAATAAAAAAAATTATAGTACAAGAATATGTTTCCCTTTTTTATTTGTTTCTTCCATTTATTTGATGATATTAATAGAAATTTTCGCTAGCAATGGACTCTGCCGAGGTTCAACCGCCGTGTCGTCCTAGTTGTGCTACTGCGTACCGCGCTCAAACCACTATGACGGCTTCTGGCGACGGACTTATTTCTGTATTCTCCCAAGGCGCTTTGACCATAGTACATGAATAAAACACCATCTCTATAAATTCGTATCGTATTCGTATGTAAAGAAAAATGTTGACATTTTATTACGTTTTGAGGTTTAGAAAACAACGTTTTGAGCGAAATTTATTCACATTCGTATTTCTTGTTGACAAACCTTAGAAAAACCTATTCTTAGTAATATATTTAATTATATTAAGGTTTTCACGAAGAGTTTCATTACACGAGTATTTTTTCCCATGAATGAAATATTTTCCAGTATATTTTGACCTCAAACAGATATTAACAATTAAGTTCACTGATAATCGCCTCCAGGAAGAAAGGCTGATTTAAAATTTAATAAGGTCAGAGTTAAAGGTTAATTATAAAGTTATAATAACATAAATTTCTGGTTTTCTCTAACACTTTTTATATGGATGAATAATGATAATAAGGAAAAATATAATCATTTTACGTTTATTTTTTCTTACAAAAGAAAATAAAGTGGTAATGGAAATGTATGGGGATAATCTAATTACTTCGTTGAAAGAAAACAAAAAGAATTCATTTCGCTCAAATAACAATTTTCCTTGGAAACGCGATCGTCACTTTAGAAGCCTTGAATCATCATAACAGTGAAAAATATAAGCAATATCTCCAAACATCATATGACCCTAATCGGCGGCACCCGTAACAAATGTAATGTCAATGTCGCACCTGTGTCACCGGACTTCATGTCATCGCTCTGTGTAATTAATACGACCATCCTGCTCGTGTGAATATTTCGATGCTCCAACGCTATTTGGATTAGTTACACCGCATTAATTTATGTTTAGATATCTATTAAATACATTTCATAAATAGTTGTATATGAAACTGAATAAGAATGATAAGAGCGATGTTTCCAATTGAGTAAGCTATGCGAAGTCAAAGCTATGTCAAGTTTAAACAACGGATACCATTTATAGAACTTTTCATATTTTAAGATCCTTAAACTCGTTGGTCGTGTGGTTGCAAGTGCGACTGCAGATCGGGAGGTCCTGGGTTCGATTCCCGGATCGAACACTACAAA
>DWEJ01001866.1:0-12279 GCA_018245835.1 Mysoria sejanus stolli | reverse complement strand
ACGTTTCACCGGTTACGTTTACGTCCCACTATGGAATAGGTGGTGAGCCTATTGCCATGTATCGGGCACATTTCCAGACTCCTAACCACTAATAGAAAATCTAAATTAGAAAGTTTTATACTGTTCGACCCCGGGAATCGAACGCAGGACCTCCCGATCGGCAGTCGCACTTGCAACCAACACGACCAACGAAGCAGTCAAGAATCCATGCAATTATACATATTTTTATTAATTCTTCCCAGAAGGAAGTATAATAAGGGTTGTGAGACTATATAAAACTTTGTTCTTTCCCTAAAGAGATAAAATAAAGGAACTAAGGAAATTCGTCTGTTCGATAGTTACATTTGAAATTTTAGACTTGTTCTTTCGATTAACAAACAAATAATCGATTAACAATATAATCTATTGGAATGTAATATTACATCGATTTCTACGCGAAAGAAGCCGCGGGCAAATGCTTAAAATTATCCTATCCAGAAAGTTAGACCAAATTACGGGTACGTACATGTGAAATTTGATTGAAATCGGTTCAGTAGTTTTGAAGTTGATCTTTATTTGGAATTGTTTATTGTCTATTGAAGTACAATCTCATATACGATATATTCAGCATTCGATGATTTGACAAAATAATTACCTAAGCAAGTATACCTGACAACAAACAACATCGTTTTCATTAAATGTATCATTGTAACAATACCTCCATTGACGTCTTCATTGCAGCGAACAAAAAATTAAGACTATTAAGTTTTTGTATTAAAATGGTAAAACCCGATGCGGGTGCATGCTGTGTTAGGTACTTTGACGTTGTTACTGTTACAATACCTCTGTTATATGTACTATTCGCAGTATACTATCACGCCTGTTCTTCCCTGAAGTGGTAGACAGAGGAAGGTGTTACACTTGCACGTTTCACCAGTCATGCTATACGGAATGGGTCGCGAGTAATGCCATACACCATTTATGTCTTTATACTGTATTCGATAATATTTTCAAGTAAGAAACGTTTGTAAGCAAAATAGGACATAATTAACATGTTATGAAAGAAGTCCGAAGGATGTATATTAGCAATTTTTTTTAAAATTTCACGCCTGTAATCCCCGAAGAGGTAGGCAGATTTGTAGAGGTAGGTATATTTGCAATAATAATAACTTTGATGCCATACGGGGCGCTCCTTGCCTACCCCGTAAGGGAGTAATGCGTAAGAAACAATATTATAATAGTACCTAAGTGATATAATTTGTTCATACAATGCGTTTTCTAAACGCGTCGTTTTGTTTACGGAAGTGAACCCTTCAAAAGTACAAATTATTAATCAGATAATTTGTGCTGACTAAGAGTTGAATTATATCAACCGTCACCATTCCTGTCATCAGCCTTCGTACTGTCCTACTGTTGACAATGAGAATCGTTAGTGTAATTAGTTGTATGGAATTAGCGACAAGACCACAATTATAAGGGCGATGAGTATCATTACTCCGGCTAGTATATCGCAGTATCCTTAACTAGACTTAAGGACACACGAATATCACCCCCTTCTGTGTTAAACACACAACGCGATACTTTCCATGTTTATGTTATATACAAAATATATCCATGGAGATTTACACGCATGACCATCCGAGCCCAAAAATAGTTACAAACATTTTTATAAGTTAAAAAACAATATTTATGCAGTTGTGCTCGTCACATAAATATGTATCCTGGTTGGAAATCGAACCTATTACCCCCGACTGAACTACAGGTTCATTAACCACACTCGGGTCAGTTATATGTATATGCTGTCGTCATTATTATGTGCATACTGAGTGGTGTCCAACGATTGTCATGATTGAACACAGCTGAATAAATTATCTAGGTACCTACATATGTATATACATACGTCTGTGCACACATAAATACCTATACATGTATGGTAATATGGTTGGTATACACTTATCTGATCACAAGTTTAATGGATTAAAGTTTTTGCAGCCTATAATTAATTGGTGCATCGTACGCTGATGTCGAATATCGTCGGTCGATGATTTTAATCATTTACGCTTAGCTTCAGTAATGATTGACTTGTTACCATTAAGTAAAGCAAATGGTTGCGTTAAAACGATTTTCAATGATTCGGTAGTGTTTATACAGATGAACATAAAAATGTAAAGGCTTAAGTCACGTGTTTTTTGACCTATTCGAGGTCTTTCTTCATGAGCTCCCGGCGATCGCAAGTGGACAACAAAAGGATTGATAATAATAATGAATTACTAAAAGAAATAAATTAGTCTTTACATTTTCAATTTTACGTAGGTTATTTACGCACCGGTACAGATTTGTAAAGGACTAAGCCGTCATATAGCTTCTGTTATCAAAACAGGAAATTAACTGCCTCTCTCTCTGTCTCATGAATGAGATCCGTTCATCACTTCTCATTTAACTAATTGTACTTTGCTATTTCAAATTAAGTGAAAATTTTTAACACCTCCCAAACAAATCTCGTAAATATATTAACATATAATTAGTATATAACACTATGCTAACTATTTAATTAATTAATGTTAACTTTCACGATATTTGACAGATACGTGATGATCCAATAAATATGAATCAAAATAAACTTGCATTTTGGTTATTTTACGTATTATCACGCTTTTAATCCTTGAAGAGGTAGCCAGAGGACTGTAGTAAGTACCTCCCACGTTCCACCAATTAACTTTTACATTTCCATACACCGGACACATTATACACATACATTTATACACATATACCCCGAGACTACTAGAAAATCTGAGATAGAAAATTCAATGGTGCCCCGACTTGGGATTTGAACCCAGGACATCTCGATAGACAGTCATGCTTGCAACCAACCTAACCAACGAGGCAGTCAGTCGGTTAGTATAACTTTTAACTGTAATACAATTTACATTAAGAAATTCCGTTACAAGTCAGCTGCTGCCGGTGTAACCTTTCCTATATCATTTATATTTTGCAAAGCAACGATATGTGAGCTAGTGATATTAACTCGCTCTAGCAATTCATTATTTCCTTATAAACAAACCTTGCCTTGAATCACTTGTCCCAGATCGTAACCACTACGCCCGCATTCCGTGAACAATGAGCGGAATACAAATGTTTCGCCCATGTCCGTACAGGGACATATTTTCCTTCGGTCATTTCTTTAAGCAATAATTACTACTTTAGCGAAAGATATTTAAGTATAACGAGACTCGCTTACTCTTCTTTATATGCTTTCTATACAGTGTTTGTTCTGCAATCGAGCAGACAGACACAAGTGGCCACTACCGGCCATAGACACCTGGAACTGACCACGAACAGGAGTGTCCTACACTAGATCTATTGCTGTTTACTTAAATTAACGTTACGTTTTTAATGACTACGGATGTTTAATCGTCGTTAATAGATATGTTGAAGGAAACAAATTGTTTAAAAAAAATATTTTATAACATTTAATGGATGAAGGTTACTGGTCAAGCCGAAGTACGTCCTTGCCTCTTCCGTATCGTTTCTGAATCTTCGTAGACAGAAAGTAGTGGCCTTTTGCGTGGTACTAACATTCTTTCATATGCGTCGGTCCGAAACATACTCTACCACGCATTTCTAATCAGGAGAAGCATTGATATAAAATATATAAGTGATTAATCCGTGCATCGAATAAACCAGGAGTCAACCAATTTTACCTAACAATTAAAATGAGTTTACTTACACTCGTCTGCCTACCACTTCAGGGATTACAGGCGTGATGTTACGTTTCTATGTTTAAGCAGTGACACTGACTACTTAACTGAAATCTCCGTAAAAATTCCTAAGAAGCTTCGAATACTTGTAGCTTACGAGCTGGCGTCTTGATGTAAAGTGGAATAAAAAAAATAATTCGTTATACGTTATACGCTTATGGCAAAAAACAGAACACATTCCCGTTTGTTATTAATGAGATATAGAAATAATCATATGCATGACAGAAAAGAGAGGCCTCCTATTTGAACACTCATAAATATATGGAATCTAAATTAGAATGTGTTTCAAAAGGGAAAGTATATCTACAGTAATAAAAATATTGTTCCAATTTTCACTCACAATTAATCATAGATTTATTAGATAATAACAAACGAGAATATTTATGATTGATTCATTAATTGGTTACGTTAAATACGTTAATTACATACCGAGTATCAATTTTGTCGTTAATATACAGGTTGTCAGAAGACATCGCGCTGTCTCCTTTGACTCAATTATCACAATTATACGCGCGCTGCCCTATAAAAATCTTCGGATAAGTGACTGCAGCCTCAAAGAAATATATCGTTTGTCGATGGCTGCAAGTAGCTGGAAATAGCATCGTAGAGGTTGGATTTAGATGAATATGATAAGGTAAAAAACGTGATTTGGGAGAATGTCTACTCGCTAATATGCTACCCTCACGAAATATACAAAAGATCTTTATAGCTCTTTTATAGTACAGCATATTTTTAAAATAAAATAAAAATATTCGATGTGATTAATACGACTAAATCATTACGAAGAAAACGAACATCTTTTTATTTTATAACGTCTAATATTTTTTCTGTTTTATACTAGCATTAGGTATACATAATCCTCGAATGTTCTCAGTTGTTTTATGTTAAAGCTGCCTTCCTCAGATGGTACAACAAAATACGTTACGAAGCTGCACACAAAATTATTGTATGCTAACTACAAAAGGGTATCGGGCTGTAATGCTACCTTACCTGCCAACAACCACACATCGTTCACGAGCAAAAGTACCAGCATAGCCGACTAAATGTGCGCCCAAAAAATGTCCCGCGAGCTGCAGCGTCTCCATGTTAAGAGAACATAATAGCAAAAGCAAGGATATTCCAAGCTCTTTGCCCAACTACAAAATCGAAATATATACAGGTAATCTTCAACTGAATATCATTGATATCTTTAACATTCCAGTATATCGCAAAGGCTAACCAGTTTTAATACGCAAATTGTCCTAAATAGGTATAGTATATCGAATTACCATTCTTATAAAAATAAAACATTAATATTTGAGCCATGGGAAGCGAATGTAAATTATCTCTAAGGAGCTGATAAATATAAAAATGGGTTTCTTGCATTACTAATCACATATCAGAAAAAATGTTGGATCAAACGGAAATTATCCTGTTTATTACTTTATCCATTGTACATGATTGTGACAATGGTTATTTCCTAGTGAAGAGAATAGATTTATAGATTACGACCAGAAACTTACAATTACAGAATTGGGTGTTGCTGTTAAAGCGTGGGCGAGTACCGGCTCAAGTTTATCATTTCTAGCTTCCACCTCCCAATCGACGAGGACAAAGTTAGTATCATTTCTTTTAATATACGCTTCGATGGTGTCTTTCGATTTTACCGGTGAACTGCGCGTTTGGCTAAGAAGCCAAACACGTAGAATATCGTCGGCTTAGAAAAGTCGATCCATTTCAATAAAGACTTATCGATCCTTGTCTCTCTGTTGTCTTCGAAAGACCTGTAAACATTTCCTAAGACGTTTATTAATCTATCTACATTGTGTTTTATGATTGTGTCCCATAGAAACTTTTCAAAAACCATTATATTTATGCTGCATAATACAAATTCGGCTAGTACTTTTAATCGTCACATGTCGTTCTATTAACATAAAAATCATAAAATACAAGGCGCAAGCGATTATAAATACTTAACTTATTTGCCTACTTACTTTGCGAGTCTACATTAGCTGTTCATACCTAGACATAAACTGTATATAACGTTACATATGTTATATAATCTAGCAAATGTTCATGTAATTTATATTTTGGTGCTAGCATAATAGACACAATGCAATTTTTTTTTCCGAGAAGACACAATTTTATACCTCCCAATAACGTTGATACAGAAAAGTGTCTAAATATCAGATGTCCTTCCAGAGGAAAAATTGGAACCTGTAAACGGAGGCATTTAGTGTATGAAATACACGACAACTACACTACATTAACCTATTGTGGAACGGATGCGAACTTGCGTCTAACAACAGCTACTACACATAAAGATAAACTTACTGTCACGAATTATAAGATAAACTGTATAACCAAAATGAAAATTGTGTTTATTTCATGTGAACATAACAGGATACATTTTTAATTGTAGATATGTAGGGCAGATATTTTGATAGTAGGTATGTTACGATCTAGTCATTAATAGGTGCCTACATAAATATTTTGTATACTTGTGACTACTTTTATTTTGACATACACGCCGAAAATACTCTAGGCTGAAATAACCCTGTTACATACGCGCGTAACAACCACCCACGGGGTTCATTGACACAAACGTATTCGTGTCAAGTTTTTCAATTTTTTGCATAGGACTATGCATGTTCTGCTAGATTAGTGTAAATTTTCTTGTATGAAACGCCTGATGGCCTTATGTAGAGGTCTCAAAATATTACTCAAAATATTATACACAGTTAACATTCAAAAATACAATTGTGACCAACTTGTCATTAATCAAGAGAAATAAACCCAAAGAATAATGTGAAATGTCGCCACCTTTTTATCAACAATATCTATACCTAAGTTATAACTAAAACTGGCTCAGAGGGCTGGCTTCGAAAAATGGGAAATTAGGTAATATATTATCTCACTATGAGATCGGGGCTGAACTAGGTGATAAACCTTTTCAATCAAAAACCTATATATATTTTTTGTAAAGTATTAAAGGCCAATTAGTAACCAAAGAAATAGAAGCAAGTCGCGTAATATATTCGAAATGTTTTATTTATACGGGCTGTTTTAATGTTAAATGTTTTTATACACATGATTATATATTATGTACCGGCTTAACTCAGATATGTTTTTTCGGAAGGACCCGACTAATCTGGGACATAATACTAGATCTTTCTTCATGAGCTCCGTCGATTGCAGCGAGGTCGCGCCGAAGACTACGTAAATGTTCAAAACTTGTCGGACTATCCCAAAAAAATATGAGTTAAACCGGTACTTATAATAATAAACAAAGTAGGAATGCAGAACATTCCCACATGAATCAAATAGGCCAGATGCTGGCTGATGAAGGAGTCAGATATCTCCGAACGTGGCGCGCGTGATAAGTATAAAAGAAGCGCGGCAGGTCTGTAAGGATACTACTCGGTGCTCTCTATCTACCCCGTAAAGAACTTGGCGTGAAAATATGTATGTATGTACATTCTGCATATCTTAATGTGATGTTAGCGACGCCGTGCAATCTTGAGACACAGTGGGTTGAAGACACTACATTCCGTCAATAATAATATTCAATTCCAGCAGTTGCAGAGGAATTACAAATGTAATAGATTTAATATATTGAATAAATAAAAGTAATAAAACATTTTTATACATAACGACTGTCTGGCGGGTCGAGTGGTTGCAAGAGTGACTACTGATCAAGATGTTCTGGGTTCAATCTCCGGGGGCGGATTAAGTACTATTGCGCTCTCCGACCTATTGAACCCGAAGCCTTAAGAAAGCAGACGGCAGAAGCTAGACGAAATCAGCGGAGGACTGAAAACTATGATAATCTTTGGCGATGCCTATGTCCAACAGTGGACCAATACACACTAAGGTAATATTGATAAAAATGATGATAGGAATAAGTGGCGAATATGTCTGGGTCTTAACTTTCATCTAAATTTCATCTTTTCATTTAAATTTCATCGAGAATATCATCACGACATTATCGTTGCAAAAATTGCAATAGATATAAAAAAAATATATTAACCATTCTTTTCTCTCCTTGGGGAGTTCCATGTTCAGCTAGTTGCTTCTTTCTATTATCATTGAAAAACTCTTGAGATGTATATGATTTTTATTACGGATATATAAAAACGTAATCATATCTGTATTAACTGACAGATACTTTCAAAAGTTTCATTGATATATGCTATAATTATTTGTCATTACCTGTTTCGTGTTAAATTGTTATCATATGTTTCCCTGAAAGTGTCTATCTCTATCATACTTACCTACTTCGCCAGTTACAACAGCTACGGTGTCATTATTTAACGTCGTCAGACAGAAATATTATCTGTACTTCGCCAGTGACAGCAGCTACGGTGTCATTACGTATTTATCGTCGTCAGACCGAAATATTATCTGTTAGCATTAGTATTCTGTGGTATTTTCTGTCTATGGACACAACAGAATTACAGAACTTTGGTTATGGTTTGGTGTTTTGTTGGAAGTTGAAATGGAAATTACGTTTCGTATGAAAATATAAACATATAATAACTTATTGTATTATCAAACATTGATCAATACAAATTATTAACTATTGTCGCTACAGATAACTATTTTATTGAACATGATTGAAGAAGACAGCAAGTTGATTTGGTGTGGCAACCTATCAGAACAAGTTACGGAAGAGTTATTGTACGAATTATTCTTGCAGGTTTGTTTTTTTATCGCTGTTATGATTTTATTATAATGTATTAAACACGATCGGTAAAATACTAATAGGAATTTCTTCTTATTTGTAACCCTTCACCAACATCAAACCATCATCAATGGTAAGGACCATTACACCGTCTCGAATTACCCCTTAAAGGAGTTCTTATACGTAAATCTTTGTGTCACGCTAAGTGTCTAATTCCTCACTATTTCTTTATATATCAAGCCAACTAATATTCAGTCCTCGAGACGCATATTTTATAAGTCAAATGTGTTTTACTTGCTTAACATCTCTGTCTAATACACTTGTTTGCTTATCTGTAGTAGTAAAAGTTTAACTGCATTAATTTGAACTAAAATCTTATTAGCTTAAAAGTAATTCTATTATCTGTTATCCATTGACTTTTTTTAATGTGATCTAAGAGTCATTTGACTACAAAGTAACATTACCCCGGTAATTCCCGAAGAGGTAGGCAAAAAAGTGTAGTATGATCCCATGTTTTATCATTTACAAATAATTACATCCCACTATGGGATAAGTGGTGAGTCTATTACCATTCACCATGGACATATCCCGACTCCAAGCCATTATTGGAAAATATAAGTTAGAAAACCCAAATAGTGGTTGACCCAGGATATAAACCCAGAACCTCATCATCGGCAGTCATACTTGCAAACCAAATGATCAACAAGTCAAGATAACAATGTCTAATAAACAACTTCTATAATATAACATCACACCTGCCTTTCCCACAATGGGTGAGCAGAGGACCAAAATCCCACGATTTACCAGTTTACTAACATGAATTTATTATTTATTTACAGGCTGGCCCATTGCAAAGGGTCAGAATAGCAAGGGACAGAGAGGGACGTCAAAAGAGTTTTGCATTCATTACATACAGTCATGAAATTTCAGTGCCATATGCCATGAATCTTTTCAGAGGCGTCAGTTTATTTAACAGAAAACTAACAATGCAATGTAGGGGTGTAATGCCCTTATTACCACCGCCAATCAGGTGTTATGGTCCCGACCCCGGCATTGATTTTACAAATAAACCAGTTGTCCAAAAGTTCACTAATATGACTGAAAACATGCAGAATACAGAGCAATTTAATAATGACTCAAGAGAAAAACAATGGGAGTCAAATGATAAATTGGTAATGGCAAGTTTGCAAGGTAACTGGACTCATAGACATCATCCATACAGAGCCAAGGAGCAGATGCATAGCAGAGACAATTACAGGTCTCGTGATAATTATGATAACTATAGGACCAGGGATAAGCCTCCAGGCGGTTGGCGGGACAGGCGACGTTATAAATCTGATTACCACAGGTGAAAGCTATTCAGCATCTAATGTAAATCAGTTTTCATTATGGTTAAGATCTTTCTGGAATGTGGTGAAAATGATTTTAAATTTCACACATTTCACCCAAGAAACAATTCATGATAAATTAACTAAAATACTTGACAATCACTGACTCTAAATTATGTAAAGTTTGCTCAAAACCTTTAAATTAATAATGAGTCACTTTTCATTACAGTTAAGATCTTCCTGGAATGTGGTAAAAATAATTTTAAATTCTTCGCATTTCACCCAAGAAATGATGAATGATAAATTAACTACAACACTTGACAATCATTGACTCAAAATTATGTAGTTCGCTTAAAATCTTTAAATTTTGTTGTACATAGTAAAATATTAATACATTTTTTATCAGCTAGCATATATCAAACTTAATACTTGCACAATGATTGTAAAGAGATTTGTACTTGATTGACATACAAGCCTCAATATTGATGATTGGTTTAAAGATACGCTAGTTTGACAACAGAAATTCAAAACTAAACCCCATACATTATAGTTTAAATGCAAGTTGTTGCTTTTCTGTCTTATTTGTGAGTGATTTTATTGTATATTTTAACATGATCTAGTTAAACATACAATTTGTATGTTTAACTAGATAGATAGTTTACTATATTGTATGATTATTATGATTGTATCCAGAGAGTTTCTTATTATCAAATACATTGACGAAGGGATCTCTTTAATTTCCACTGAAGTTAAATTTAGGTGTCCCCAATACTGTAGTGACCTGTATCAAGTAGTGGGATATAATTGAACATAGGAGAGATACAAAGTATTTCTGACTGTTTTGAGTACATTAAGTTACAAGCATTTGATTGTATATTGTAAATTATGAAAAGGAAAAATATATTTACAACAATACATACAATTTAAAGAATATTTTTTTAAATATCATATATTTAACACCTACTAAATAAAGTATGTATCTAAAAAATTAAGAAAAAGACACAAAATATTTGCATATGCAATAACAACATGTAAAGGGATGTTTGTGAAGTTTTATTATTGGTAATAAAATAATATAGATTTAATATCACTGTTGTTCATTTAACACCACTGCCATTTCATTTGCAAATCCTCTAAACTCTTCCTGCAATTACATATGATTTTGTAATACATTTATTGTGATATATTTAGGTAGGTGATGTGACGAATACACAAATATGTATAAACAAATTGGCAGACAGTACTTGGATATGAGGAGCCTCAGAAGTAATAATCATAAGATCGAACTCTTAAGTTTGTCATTGGAGACACCTCTATCTTGCTAGACAGAGGTGGTAAATGGGAGCAGGCTGTTCACAATAATGATCATTTTATATTTTGATGACAAACCACAATTCTAACAATTTATATTATTTCAATATGGATAAAGTGATTACACATTGTCAATAAAACATTTAAAATATCTTTAAGATGTCAACAAATTTGAATGGTTTCTAGCATTAATACATTTTTACACCACATGTCAGGCCAACTATGACAGCTTGCCAATTTAATACTTCTATAAGAAAGAATTCTATGTTATACTATTATTATACTAGGCTGTAGTGCTATATACAGACTAATAAGTGTTTTAATACATATTTTTTTCAAAATTGATCTGTTATTTTTATGACAGTACAAGTGATATGTATAAATTTGTCTAATTACCAATTTGTTTTTGTATTTGTAGAGAATATAGCCTATAATTTCATAAATGAAAGCAACAGATACAGCGTAGAATATGAATGATATGACTTTTTCGTCGAAATCCAGTATATCAGAGTTTATAATTTTAAACATGAGGTACGTTCCAATCACACCGCGCAATGTTAAGAACATTCCCAAATATATTAACTCCACTGTATAGAATATCATGGTTTTATTATATCCACTTTCGCGGAGAAACCTGCAATTAAATCAATTTATATTAATTTACTTTAATTATATAACAATATGGTAGACACATGTATGTATATACATTACAATATAATAAGGTTTAAAACAAAAAACATATTACAAAAATAGTCTACAATAATTTCACACGTAACTAATCTGAATGTGTTTTGTTAAAATTACATACATATGATAAAGTCGAAATAAGCAGCGAAGTTCATTCAAAAGCATTACAAATATTATTAATGCTCTATAATGAATATATGATTAAGATGCGAATTACTCAAAATAATCTACACGAATCAGCTACGAACAAAAGGAGGGTTCCTAGATACTTCTTCATTAAAAAAACCAAACCATCTCATTTGCAGCAGAGGGTTGGTCACTTCCAATAGAGCGAGTGTGCAAGCGAACGTGCAACCGGTGTAGTCCTTGTCCATGTATATGTTTATAGCCGCCAGCGCACTAGCGTGGTGGCACAGCATCAGGTAGCTGTGTGGCCAGTACAGCAGGCACCAGAGGAGATCGAATCCGAAGTACCCCCAAGACCACACCATAAGCGCATATTGGAGCGGGGTTACTTTCACTGGAAATTTTTAAAAGGAAATCCGTCGACTGA
>DWEJ01001865.1:0-12280 GCA_018245835.1 Mysoria sejanus stolli | reverse complement strand
CGGTGAGACGTGGGAGTGTTCTGCATTCCTCTGCCTACCTCTTCGGGGATTACAGGCGTGAAGATAAAAAAAAAAGTTGTTGATGACGTGACCATAATTTTATTGAATTCGTTAAACTCATCGCATGTTCTATTAAATAGGAGAGTTATTCATAAATGTTAATTTTACTAAATAAAGTATGTCATGTATTTAATGTTGTACAAGTTACTTTTGTTTCCGCTGTTTAGAAACTTACTAAGTGTTTTAGTTTCTGTATTGTTTGAAGTAACTATAATATAATGACTGTATAATATACTTAAATATTACACAGCAAGCGAAGTCTGTGTAGGACATTCTAGGATTCCTCTCCATTTGAAAGAGGCGGCTATGAATGTCACAAATCTGCCCTTTCTTCTAAAGATGAGTAAATTCCTTCCTTCCAATGTCAATGGCTATTTCCCTGCCTCACATTCTAGTGATGTGGCAAGAAATTTGTCACTTTCTTGCCCTCTGTTTTGCTTATATCTGCGTATTATATAAATCTTAATTCTATACGCCGTTATTTTTCTAAACAAGTTTGGAGTTTCCTTAACATTTGTACAGTAATTTTTTACTTTCTTGTCTTTTAGTATCTTTTAAATGTTAGCTTGGCGTATTTTGTGTGCTTTAATTAAATGAAGATTGATTAAGTCAATTACTGATTAATTTAAAGCTTTCATTTTTTCCAATTATGAAATAAAGTGTCATATACCACACAAATCTTGGGCTGTTTTGAACAAATCGCTATACTGTAAATACTTCATAACCGTTATTGCTAGTTCACGGCGGAACATCTGGAACATAACGAGATATTAACATTGGTTACCGGTGTAGCATAAACTATCGCTAGTGGAGGGATGGTGTCCGACGGGGCGGCGCGTGCAGCAGCTGGGCGCGCTGAGGGTGCAGTGGTGCGCCCGCGGGCAGAAGCCGCTCGAGCCGCCCTCGGAGAACTTCCTGCCGGTCAACTTGTACGAGTGTCCCGAAAACTTTTCAACCGTCGACTACTACGACGTGAGTTTTTTCTGATATCATAATTTACACCTCGACTCATGACGTTCCGGCGCGCAAACTGTTATTATAAATATAATGCTATTTATTCCATAGCATTTTTGATGAGAATCTTGTAGTGAAGATCTACGCTAACTTGTAATGTTATACCTCAGTCGAATGCACATTTACGTGGAATTTAACTGAATAGCTAATAGTAATGAATGTTCGACCGGGCAGAACCTAACGAGCAAGGAGCTGGGCCGCGTGGTGGTGTACGCGGACGTGCTGGCGTCCACGAGCCGCGTGACGGGCGGCGAGCCGCTGGCGCACGGCGTTGCGGCCGTGTGCCGGCGGCAGGCGGCGGGCCGCGGCCGCGCCGGCAATCGCTGGATCTCGCCGCCCGGGCAGGCCATCATATCCTTGCAGGTCGGCAGCGGTACAAGTGTTTAGCCTGCGCCGGGTAACTCTCTACGCTATTGTGATGTTCCCACTACGTGCGCAGGTGCGGCGACGCGTGACCGCGGCGCTGCCGCTGGTGCAGCACGCGGCGGCGCTGGCGGCCGTGCGCGCCGTGCGCGCCGAGCCCGCCTACCAGCCTCTCGACCTCAGGTCGCCGCCTCTCCTAATGGGTTCACTCATATCCCGTTCCGTTATATTCTAGTTTGAGACTTATTTTACCCAAGCACACATGAAGTTACAATTTCAACCGCGAGGCTCGTCGCAGCTTCGCATATATACATTTGTGTCACTATATACATATCTAAGCGTAACTGTGCCACTTGTCGTGACTAAATATAAGTTTTCCAAAACAGCTAAATTAATAATTAAATTATCAAAGTGTGCGTATATTTCGCATAATTAGCATAAGTTTCTCTTTTCATGTCATTCACCAGATTTTATCTGTATTTAAAAAATTGCAACAATACTTCTCCAGAATAAAATGGCCAAACGACGTGTACTTCGGGCGGGACGTGAAGATCGGAGGCACTATCACCACGGCGAATTGCATAGGCGACGAAGTTTACGTTGACATAGGTAAGACCGTGCTCAGTTTTAACAATTTTACGATCACAAGATCACAACAAATTATGCTTAAAACGTTACTTTTATTTACTTACCATGTCTCATTGAACAGGAACTGGCGTGAACATCTCGAACAGCCTGCCCACCACTTGTCTGAACGACATCATCGAGCAGTACAACAAGCAGCACGGCACCAGCCTGGCGCCCTTCACCGTGGAGCGCTACCTGGCGCGCTACTGTTCGCAGCTGGAGCGCATCCTGGACTACATGGACAGCGACGGCGGCCTGGACGCCTTCCGCGAGCAGTACTACCAGTACTGGCTGCACGAGTGAGTATGGCGATACATATGTACCCGCGACATACGTATGTACCGGACGTAACTTCAATAACGGTCTGTTAACATGTCTGCGGTCAGTCTGAATCTTACGTCTTTGTTGATTGTCTACATAATCAGACAGTAGAATTAAGCATTATGCATTGTAGGATCAGTGAGACAAATATAAATGTGGATCTCCATATTTTTATCGTTATTTGATTTTGTGATGTAAAAGTCGCATCGATCAGGCAAAAATGACTATCAATTTATTAAAAAGTTATTAATGATGCCTTGTAACTTGTGCAGCGGGGAGGAGATCAGGTTGCAGGACAAAGAAGCGGGTAGTCCTGTAGTGGCGACCATCACGGGCATAGACGAGGCCGGCTGGCTGCTGGTGCGCACCGCGGCCGGCCAGCGCCGCCTGCAGCCCGACGGGAACACCTTCGACATCATGGCCGGCCTCATCGCGCCCAAGTACTGACCGGCGGGCAGCGCCTTCTGGCGGAGAGTAGCGTCGTACAGCGAGGAGCAGCGCCATGGCATTCATACTGTATAAGGGATAAGATTATACCTAACAGCGCCATCTAGCGAACGAGAAAACCTTAAACAGCGCGATTTAGTGGACGAGAGGAAATATCGTCGTTTAGAGGACTAGAGAAAGGTAAATATCACCATATTGCGGACGAGATAACGGTAAACATTGGCATCTAAATACAACACCATCAGACCGTAACCTAATTTATTGATATTTTAATAACTACCGTCCACATTGGTGCCGTCGCGGTGCACTTCTACTGCGAAGATTTCAGAACAGAGAAGCGGACTAGAAAACAATTCAACTATGAATATGACAATTTGCCGTGGTTGGTTCTAAGTAAATGAAAGTTCTAATGCGTAGAAACCTTAAGGTTGTGAGTACTGTGTCGGCCTCCACGTGACGATAATTGTTAAAAAACTTTCTTTGCTTTAATCTTAAAGTTAATATTGTGTGTGGAGATGTCCTAAGATATTTATTTATTATTTATTATTATTTATTATACATAAGTGTAATAAATGTAGTATCTATTTGTAACATTATCGTGATACAATCGAAAACGCTATATGTGCCATAGATGCTATGTCTCACAGAAAGTTAGTCGACGCTGACAATTAGTACATGCAACTATGACAATTTTCGCATAAAACAATGGATCTGGGTAATTTATTGAAGCTTGAAATTAAAAATAATTATACCTTAAACTGATAATATGGGAATAATTAATACACGAACACACGTACACGAAGAAGTAATCTTTTACAGCATTGTCATACGCCTGCAACCATAACGTAATTAAAAGTATATCATTATGTATGTTATCATATATGTATATCCTATTGTATACTAAAAATTATTTAAGGTAAAACGTACTTCGTTTTTTCAAAAGGTATATTGTATCATATTAAAATATGTCGTAGGGCAGAATCGAGTATATTGATTAAAAATTATTACATATGTAATATAAAAAAGGGTTGTTGCATTAGATGTTGTGAGTCTGTTCTAGTCAGAGGCGTGCTGTATTTTATACATATTACAAGATGTTAACACTACTGAAAAATGTTAACACTACTGATAAATGTTAACACTACTGAAAAATGTTAACACTATTGAAAAATCATTGTCAACGAAAAACTTCTCGTCTGACACAAATATCTTAGTCTTTTTTTATTCCAAATACGAGATAAACTGTTTTTCAAATAATTATGAATGGACATAGCTTCTGAATATGGACGTATCAGAAACTGCTGTAAATTCAGCAATTTATTTTACGTTCATTTTTAGACATATTGAGTGTTCGCCTTAACACTTCTCTGTCTGCCTCTGCGGGGATTACAGGCGTAATCTTGCGTTACGTGTTACTAACGCTAAATATTGAATCTATAATCGACTAAAATTGTTTGAACGGTATCCGGACAGTAAATTAATTTCAATTTTCTTAAAAATCGTAATATTAGCTTCAAAGTGGACGACAAACAATCTGAACCTTTACCAGATCGACAGGATTTTTCCTAATATTACTCGTTAAAATACGAATAGTTTAATAGCTAAGAATATTTATTGAAAGCTTTCGATGATCAATATACATATCGAGACATATTGACCATCTGTTTATTACAATTTAGACCTTAATAATTCAGGTACAAGTACTCTGTATGAAATGTCGACTGTACGATATACAAAGTTATAACGTCGCAGAACGACACAACTCACTAGATATTGTGTTAAATGCGAGACGTATAGATCAGTTACTATTAGGATTATAAACATTTTTTAGCATAAAAATATAAAATAAATCTTGAGAATCTCATTACATAACAAGGAAATAAATATTAACTGTAGAAATTAATGTAGTTATAAATGAAACGAATACTTTTCATATAAAAGCTGGTTTATTTAGTTTGAGACTCGCCTGACGTGTTCGTGTATTTACTGTAATACATAATGTATTTACAATTAGCCAAGTGATAAAATAATTTTCCGACTCCGAGCCTGTTCCTTAGAAGGGACGTAGAGTAGGTAGTTAGCTCAATTGTATTTCGAAATTAGAATTCATCACAATGTGATGTACACAGAAATCGTTTTAAAGTGAGTATTATCTCGTCCGTGTTACTTTTGAAAATTCACTCAATTTTTTTTTATAGTGTATCACTCAACTTTACATTGACTCATAAGACTCGTAAGTGTTCTATAGCAAAGCTGTTTCTGGTCGTTTTGACAATCAGTAGCAGAATGTGTTCCCAATACTTCGAAAGTGTTTATTCGTTTCCCGTAACTTAGTGTTCTATATCTTCATGTGTCAGATCTCTGTTACAAGGAATATTTTTCTACGATTTGTTTCTACATGAAATAGTATAAAGATGTGTGTATAGTCAGTCACATTTGTAGTTGCCAATATAACGTGAAATAGAAATTTGTGACTGTCAATATTTTATAAGCAATTGAAGCAGTTGGTGTTTATATAAAATGGTATTATTCAGATATTTCATTGTTACAATATTAATCATTTATACTATAATTGAGAGTTAAAGTTCAGATAATTAAATTTTACTGGTAAACCATGTTGTTGTATAAGAATGTTCGCACATGACAGTTGTTAAAATATATGAAATGTAGTTTATAATATGAGTTGTGACCTAGTCCTAATATTTTCGTTGGTTAGTTGAACGTGCCTAAATGTAAAGTAAAATATCCACACGAATTGATTATATCAAAACAAGCTTGTAGGTATTAAGTTACGTATTTTAGACCTAAGCGGTTCAAGTTTACAAAGTCGTTGGTCTATATATTCCTAATGTTTCAAAATTTTAAAGCTCTTTCCTCGTGTTGATCCTTTAAATAATTTTGTAGTTAGGGTGTATTGTTTAAATGTTAACGGACAGTACGCCCCTCGGCTCTCGTTGGATTTCTCGATCTTCCTAGTCGTGTAGCGGTTGTGTACTCATGGAGTTAAAGTTCGGTACGACTTCTTGTTATTGCAGTTGTTGTGAACACATGTCTTGTAATAAATTATTTCTGAATAATTAATTGTTTCATTTATAACCTTAACTATTATGCATGTATATGTGAGCTAAAATCGTTTTGAACTGTATGTATTTTAATAAGTTCAACTGCCTTGACTTGTTGATTTAGTGGTTGCATGCGCGATAGCTGATCGGAGAGGTTCCGGATTCAAATACACGTCGAAACTATTGGATTTTTCAAATTTACATTTTTAGTCGAAATTTCTGCTAGTGGTTTAGTTTGGACTACTTGTGACCGGTGTATGACAATAGGCGCAGGGCCTATTGCATGATAGGACGTAAATATAACTAGTGAACCGTGGGACTGTACTACGTTCCTCTGCGTATCTCCTAACGGATTGCAGGCATGATGTTACGTTTTAAACGTAATTATTATAGTAATTATTAACCGAATCCGCGCGGATAACGCAACAGATTTATGGCACCACCGTGGTGCCATATCTATTGCGTATGGCGGGTGGCACCAGAGAGGTGCCAAATTTCGAACCCATTTAAACCGTTTACGTTTGGTTTTGGGTGGCGACTAAACATAAAACACGTGGAAACACGAAAAAAAAACGATAAGTTTACAATTCACGGCGGAGGGCACCTTTGTGGTGCCACCAAAATCCCTGGCGCTAGGCACCACAGCGGTGCCGTGAAATATTTGTTCGCCGCCAGTCGCAACAGTTTGTCCAAAAGAGTGCCACATAATGCTCGATAACGATTAATCAAACACTAAAATTAAATACCGTAGCGTGTGGTAATAAATTAGTCGTGGTATTAATTTACGCCGTATCCAAATAGGCGTTGTGTAAATCGGCTTGTTTTCGAGTATTGAAATTTCATTTATTTGCTTTATTGATTTGAAGTAATTATAATCGAATATTCCGTGTAATACATAGGTACTCTCAACGGTATCGCCATCGACAAACTCGTCTGTTTTTAAATATTTCAAAAACAAATGCTTTATTTTAAGCAAAGCGTGATGAAAATATTAAATAAAAGAATGGTAGGTACACTTTTACGGATCATAACAACTTAACAGATAATAACAGTGAACAGAAGAACAGTAGGTATAGACGTTTAGAATAAATTAATAATCGTCGGCATTGTCCAATCGAAACTTGTTCCCAAGCACTCCGTGGTTTCCAGTATCGGATAACACATATATGTCTGCGTTTTGCGACTTTTCCCCGGACGGGTCTCTGGATGTCGTGATAAACAGGTGCGCTAGGTCCGGACCTCCCCAACACACCGACGTCACTCGGCTCACTGGCAACGTGTACCGCTCGATAACACTCCTTTTGTCAGGGTCTACGTGTAGCACCTGAATGCATGCAACTGGATATAAATAAACGCTGGAAAACGATCTGCGAAAGGCTTCAAACAGACTGGATGAGACAAACTGAGAACAGGACATGATGACGCTAATGAGAGGAGGCCTACGTCCAGCAGTGACTGTGATAGACTCATTAACAAATATTTCATTATAATCAGCTTATTGCAGTCCACTGCTGGACATAGATCTCTCCTTAGAGTTGTAATCAGCAGCAGCGTAGGCGGCGCGAGAAGCCGTGCTCTGCGGTCCTCAACCCGCATGCCCACCAAACATTTATTTACTATCATCGGTTACGTGAACGTCCCACTATGGAATAGGTGGTGAGACTATTGCGAATAATGATTATGTTTAATTAACTTACACTTCCTCCAAACATTATTGCCACCCACAATTGGCCCTTGTGATCTATTGTCATGCCGTCAGGAATTGCATCTTCGTACCCGTGGTCAGTTATATCTATTATAGTTCTCCTCGCACCTATAAATAACCGTGTATTTATCAGTAGTAAAAGTAATGTTTTGAAACGTGATTAGTAATTATTTTATGATTTATTGGATAAATTAATTTCGTTAATCGTCATTGAACATGTGTTTATTTTGTATGCATACTTATTTCAGCATGTTGTAAATGGAAGTCGAACGCTTCCACTTTCTTAGTGGATGAGTCTATGTAGTACAGCACGGAGTTGTTGAGCGCCCAAGCCAGCCCGTTCGACACGGACACGGGGCGCAGCTGGACGCGCGGCGACGTGAGGTTCGCCTGATCTATGCTGTAGAACGTCGCCATGTCGGGAGTCACATCTTCACCTTCTTGAGGACCCTTCGTCCCTAAAAACGCGTTTATTTAACGTGAATGTTACCGAGTCATCTCCACACACTATACGTCCGACCCATCAGAGCATGCCATTTCTCATTTTTATACCAATATTCTTTTACATAACTAAAACATTTTCCTACATTAATTGTATACCTTTTACGAAGGCGAACGATTAGTTAAACCGCACATTCGGCCTAATGTCCTTACCTCGGCTTTGCTTTCGTATATTTAAAATTGGAGTAAGCACGGATTTGCGTGAACAAACTCGCTGATTCAGACATTCTCACATATTCAGTTCAGACATAACTCAGTAGCTAACCGTACGCTCCGTACTTACTCTTTTTTACATGTCAGCTGTCAGTGTAGCTACCATACCTGTGAAAAGCCGATTCAAGATTGTAGCAGCATCGTCATTTGTCAGAAATACGCACAAACTAGTCCTGAAAAGGACTATACTTTCTTATGAAGACAATAGTTCGTTCTGAAAAGAACTGTTTTTTCTGCAATGACTTCAGCTCTTCAAACTCGCAACTCGTATCTCTGGCAACAGCTCGGCGCACCTCTCACACGTCTTGATCCGAAGAGACCGCGATCCGTAAAGGACGATTCGCGGATCGCGGCCGTGTTTTAGGTAAAATGTATAAAACAGGTACAGCGAATTTCCACTACAGCACCAAGCCGTTTCCGACACCGATACGTATTTACCTTATAACGAAATGATAGTAAGCGGCTTTACGAAACGTTCAGGTGATAATGTGCACCTGTCCAAAAGCGTCCCAGAGCGTCGGGCTTGCCCTCGTTGATGACGTTGCGGGGCAGGCCCCGGTCCAGCGCCACCAGCGCGCGCGGCTCGTGTCCGCACTCATCCAACAGACACAGCGCCGCGCGCACCGCCACCAGCAGCCGCCGCGAGCCGCGCACCAGCGACACCACGTTCACCTGACCTTGCTCTCCGATTTCGAGGGCGAGCAAAAATTAACTCTGTCATCTTAATCGAAACTTCGAAATAATCAGCGATCCGACGTGATATTGAAAATGATTAAATGTGTAGATTAGAGATGTAACGAATGTAACTTTTTGAACGAATGCTAATGCGAATGTTTGCTACCGATATTCGCGAATGCGAATATTCAGTTTTTGGTAGAAAACTTCATTGATCAATTTGTTTTTGTTTGTTTTCCTTGCATTATATATTTTTTGTGTTACTGTTCTAATGAAAATTTAACTGTTAAGGTTCATTACTCAAAGTTAAGCAAATAAATCATACGAAATGATAAACTGAAAATTGATTATGTGATCCCTAGGTTGTTCCTTTATGTTCTATTAAAAAACATAAGAAATAAATAAATTTAGATTTTTAAATTTTTTTCTTCTAAAATTTATATGGGCAAAATATTCGCATAAATTTCGCGAATGCGAAAGCGAATATTCGTTACATCTCTAGTATAGATGCTGTCAGGTCGTGCTTACCAATATGCTTGGTGTAAAGTTTACGATCGGCCACACTGAAGCGATGTACGTTTTGCTGCAAGACGTCAACGAACAGCAAGCTTTGAGTGTCCTCATCCCACACGGGGCTCTCTAAATGATGAAAAACTGGCGTCTCGCAGCTATTAGTATTCTATAACAATTTCGTTATTTTTACACAATTTCTAATTTCGCAATCAGTTTTATGAAATGGAGTCTGTATCAAAAACATGGAGTCTGTATTTAAAACACTAAACTGTTCTAAATTAAAAAAATATTATATACCAACACAAATGTAACAAGTATATAAATCAGATTTAATTTAAGTAACATTACGCATGTAATCTCCAAAGAGGTATGCAGAGGATTTCAGTAAGTACACTCCTATGTTTCTCCAGTTACGTCCCACTGTGAAATAGGTGGTGAGCCTACTGCGGTGGTGAGCCTACTGCGGTGGTGAGCCTACTGTGGTGGTGAGCCTACTGCGGTGGTGAGCCTACTGCGATATACCGGGGACATTTCTAGTTTCCGCTAATCACTATTAGAAAATCTAAATTAGAAAAATCAAATAGTGCCCAGCACGGGATCTGAATCCAGAACCTCTCGCTCGGCAGTCGCGCCGGTAACCAACACGACCAACGAGGCAGTGTAATTAAACGCAGATTTTAAGTATCCAGTCCAATGTCATCCTCACCAATGCGAACGTTTCTTGTCGATTGAGCACCCGAATACTTCTGCTGTAAATTGTTGAGGAGTGGGATATCTTGCTGATTTCAATTGATTCCGCAATATCAGGTCTAGATTACCGTATTATTGTTATATAATTAAAATGATATTAAATTTGAATTGAACAGACCAGTACTAAATACTCAGATAAAAATTAGAAAAAACTGATAATCATTAAATTGTTGAAAAAATTTTATTTAACGTTTAGGTTAAGAACATTCTCGATATTTTTCACACTAAAAAAACTATATATCGATTCCATCATTCATGAGATACGGTGCTAGAGACAGAAATATACATGCAAACACACATTAAACTTATCACACTTCTATTACGTTGAATTTAAACACAAAATATATACTTACTAGAGGCACTTTGTACAGTTGTGTTTTAGCAAAACACATGCCAGCCATATGCAGGAGCAATGCAACGCGTATTTCCATGATAAAAAATCCCAAAATAGATAATACGAAGAAACGTCTTTATGTAAATTTCCTAGGCAACGTATAGGTACGTACTCATGAACCGATCGATCGCTGCTGTGAAAATACGACAAATGAAAGTACACTTGGAAAATAAACACTCGTAAAATTAATATCATTTATTAATTTGTTACAGTCACAAATATTATGTAAACATTTCTTTTATTTTGACGTTATATTGCGACCTTGTTACCTACATCTACGTACATAAATGAATAATTAAAATATAAAGTATGTATAATAGAAATGGAACAATTGTACGGTGCCTTTATTAAATACACATACACATTATTCAGACCGTGATAAATTATAGTGTCTTTATTTTAAAATTGTAATTGTGTTATGGTAACAAAGCCATTTCTGATACAAATAACATAACGAACTATTGTAAACATCACCAAAATTTATTCTCGTAGAGATATAATACTTTAATAATTAATTTTCTATTACCACTGTCGAGCGTTCAAATTTAGAAATCAAAAGTTGAGGCATGTTTTAAATTATACTTTAGTCTTCGTGTAAAATATAATCGATAGCAGTCCAACTATGTCAAAAGGCTAACACACCATTAGACTTACAAGATACTGTGTTACATGAATATTCAAGATGTTAATGTATATACAATAAAAAATGATCAGTTTGAGTTTTTACAAGTGGATGAATGGATAAGTCCCGTAGCACGAATGAGGGCACGCGGCGCGCCGGCGCTCAGGCGTGCAGCGCTCAGGCGTGCGGCGCGGCGGGCTCGGCCGCGTCGCCAGCCGCGCCGCCCGCGGCCGCCGCGCCGCTCTCCGCCTGCAGTCTACGGAGCGGGCGAGCGGTTAGTGTCACCGCGTGGGGTATCTTGTAGTTGTCGACCACAAGCAACACGTCTAGGGTAGCCAAGCCCTGGCCGTCGATGGGCGTTACGAGAAAAACTGTGCTATGCGATTTTCGACTCTCATGCCTTTCATGGACATTATGTGCGAAATAGTGCGGAATACTCTTAGGGAGGCCTTATGACTTGCAATAAACAGAGAAAGGCTTGTGATGATGATGACAACTTTAATAATGCAGTATTTTTTATATTAATGTACACATTATTCGGATAATAAATTTGTTCTGCGTGAATTGTTTCATTTATTCGTGAAAAGAATGTTCAAGAGTACCTCTGATGCGCCTGATGCCTCGCTCTGAATTCAGCCGCCTTTAATTGCTCCAAATGGAATTGTTGACGCTCTTGGATCAACTGCTGACGCTGATATTCCAAACCTGAGCACACGTTTAAATGTACATTTCAAATATGTATAATCCATACGTTAAATCACAAGTACATAACATCACAGGTATAAAATTTGCTGAGATAAAACTTCTACGCCACGACATTCATTGGGATAAAGTTAATATTTTTTGATTTTTGAATTTTCAATATTCTGTGCAAAGTTTCAGTTCTAAGAGACCAGCGAAAAATCTTTTATCAGCAATTTTACTTATAAACTGAATAACAAGAGATTGGTATCTCAACGACGAGTGAACTAATTACTTTGTTATGTAATAGAAAATGTTATCTTTCAATCAAT
>DWEJ01001864.1:0-12283 GCA_018245835.1 Mysoria sejanus stolli | reverse complement strand
CATGTTTGTACACTACATTATTATATGAATACTTCGGTTATATGTCGTAAAGATATCTGTAATTCAAAATGATATAATTAACAATAATAATATTTTGTAAAGGATATTATAAACTACTGTTGTTCGCGACCCGCGAAGGAGACTAGCTTGGCTTAGCTTAACTTGAAGTAAGGACTAAACGACTTCCACAGCTTACGTAACCTATTGTAGTTTGATGAAATTTTTAACCGAATAATACTGTCGGTAGGTTACATTTTGTTTCAGTTGCTGAAGCCAGTGGGTTCCAGCATTAATGGCTAAATAACATTCCTGTATATGTAACGTTTTGAGACCAGTTTCGTTCGAAAAGTTCCGTTACCCAGTTGCTGGATGAGAACATTAAAATATTGCAAGTTTACTCTAGATGTGTAATAGATGCATCCAAAAACTATTAAACATTAGGCTGAATGCAAGGTTTGCTTTGATTTCATTTGAAAAATGAACGCAGCACCTGATATAATTCATTTTATCAATTTTATTTCTTCAGTTATAAGATACAGATTATGTGACACAAAAGCTATTGGATATTCTTCCACTGATTTTTATGAATCAATGTTTTGCGTTGTTGTTTTTAAAAAATACGTCTTATGGGATAAAGTAAACATCAGTATGAATTGAACGAAAACTGCATCAAAGCAGAAGTTTTGCTTATTTTGTGGTTTTTATTAAATAATAACCTTTTGAACTTGCTTCTGATGGTTGTTAGGATTAATAAATAAAAATTCTTTTTTCTTTGAATTTGAGGTGTTCTGACTTGACTAGCAGATGAGCCTGTGGTACGTGTCAAGGTAACGGTTACTGTTTTATCAGTTCGAACGAAACTTAATGAAAAGTAAGATTTTCTCGAAGTAAATATGCTTATGAAGTATGCTAGGTAAGGATATTTCTTAAAATCTGAAATAAATCTTGTCTTTACTAATTTATGTTTGAACAGCATGGCGAAGGTTCTTGTTCGCTTCAACTAATCGCAGGAGGAAATCTATATCCAGCAAAATAACCAACCAAGCTTTGATATATTTTTAAACTTCGAGGAATACCAAGTAGACCAAAGACGAGTAAAACTTGAAAATTATTTAATTTGCAGAATTTTCAAGAAAAAACAATTAATTGAAATGTGCAAACAAAAATAGTTAAAAAACGAAATACCTGTACCAGTATATGCAATACCAGAATATATAACATTTTTTTGTTACATCCAATGTTTTAAAGAAATCATGGAACTTTTTATTCTTTTAAAAAATTCTACTGTGAGAGTGTAATCCAATCTCGGTTGCAGTCAGTTAATTTTAGACACTCTACAAAATCGGCTTTGCTATTCGTGGAATGGAATTAAATTTCACCCGGGCAAAATGTCTATTCCACATAAAAATATACATTTCAGAAAATCTTTCCAAATTCCTTACCTATATAAAAAAATTACACAGTTAGTGGTCTAAGCGAATTTCAGTATACGAGTAGAATGATGGTATAAAAACTTCATTTTCGCTGCAAGAAATTTATGGAATCCCTTAGAATCCCCAGTGGACTATCGCTATACATCGGGCGTAACATTCACAGAATGTGTCCTCGACGTGGCTTGGTTTTGGTGGAAAAGGTTGTTTAAAACATTGCAAACATGTGTATCACATCGATATGGCACATTATTATGCGAACATGTTACCATATATTAAACTAGTTTCTTTTTCACAGGTAACAGATTGACTTGCGACTGCCGGCTCTCTTGGCTGCACAAATTGCGCAACGAAACTCGAAGCAAGCGAATAAGAGCTTCTCTTGATAGGCTCAACTGCATTATGGATACCAAACTTCAATCTTATTTGGTCAATATTAAGGTCCAAAAAAACAATGACCAATCCCTTAAAAGCGGTACTCATAAAAAAGATGATAAGAATTACGATGAAGTAGAAGATGACTTTGAGGATGATAATACGTACGATGATACTATGCAGGACCAAGAAAACGATTTGAACGGACTTAAGGTTGAATATAAGAGGAAGCTTCTAGAAATTCCCAGTGAAATGTTGCCTTGTCCCAGTAAATTGAGTTATGAAGCTTCTTACTCCCCTCCTACTCAAGATGAAGTGAAATACTACAAAGCATCTTCAAGTCAAAAGTGCATTCCAAATACAGTACTCTTATTAACAATTTTAGTTTCCAGCAAGGTCCTTTACGTATAATAATAAATGTTAAATCAAACAAGAACGTTGATGTCACCTGATTTTGAAATTGAAACTGAGAAACAGAAATGTCATCCATTAACCTTCTAATTACCTTCATTGTTACTTGACATCAAACTCATCCTGTTCCCTTTAAAATAGCTATTATTGTAAAAATCTTATAATCAAAATCGATATAACTTCATTTTAATGTAATTAAGTCGTTTTACGAGTTGTAAGTTCGTGTAAAATTTTATCAGGGTCTTCATAGTAGTTTTCTATAAAGCTTTTAAAATTTCCTGTTGCAATAGTCAAACTTATAATTGAATAAAAATATTAGTCTACTATAGATCTGGGACCCAAAGTTGTGAACATTTTCATTGAACTTCTAGTAAAACTGACACATTGTGTGTAGTTAAAATTTAACCGTTTCAAAATAGATGTTGTAATTTAGAATTAATACACAACATTAACACTTATAAATGTAAATATTTCTAAGAATACTTGGATTTAGCAGCATTGTATCAAATGTTAAGAGATCTTATTAAACGTAAAAATTCTACCAAGAGAAGCAGTTATCACTTAGCAGCACTTATTTTCGCGATGTAATATTTTAACTTACGTGCATGAGTTAATGTGCAATGATATTTTATTCAATATAAATGTAAATAAAGGAGATGTAATATAATTAACATTTAGAACATCAATGTTGGACCGAAGACTGTATAGAATAGTTTTTTGTTTTCATTTTAGTTTCTTTAATAATTTCGTTATTAGTGTCAGAAAAGAAAATACCAAAGATAATATGTTTGTGATTGTATACCATCGTCATTAGTTTTAGTGCTTTGAATTAATTTTAATTGTTAGTATTAAGTGATGTAAATACATTTTTAAAAAGAATGATTTTTCTAGTTTTTAATTCTGAATAATTATTAATATTGGGTATTCTATTAAAGTGTGAAACAATAAATTGATACTTTTGCACGATGTCTTTTATTGCATCTATTGTTATACTAGTAATTTTAGCTGATGTAAAAAAAAAATACTTTGATTTCTAAAGCTTCTGATTGCGTTACCTTTTGTACGAGGTTCGAATTAACGTACTTAAAATTAATATTTTTATTGTAAAGTTGCAGTGCTATCTCAGTGTAGCAATCAATATACACATATCAAATTATTATTAAAATTTGAAAATTTACAGTCTGATAAAGTTGGAACGCAAATCATAGTGGTTATTAAAAGAACAACTGATGGAAAAAATGATCACACAGTCATAGCCTCGGTCGTATTGGTTGTAATCGCGACTGCCCTTGCCCTATAGAAAATTTTTAGTATTTTTTACTTTATTCCATTTTATTACCAATAATGTAAAATTGTATGGACTAATTTATTACTGATCTGTATTTATTTTTCGACGCTTTTGTTGTAATAACATTTGTACACTTGTCATACAAAATATTTGAACCGTTTCATTTAAACCTTCCAATTACTTCCTCACTGGTGAAACCTGCGAGTGTACTACATTAGTACACTCGCAGGTTACAACTAGACAGCTTAGACTAGCTTAGCTATACAACTAGACAGAGAAATGTCTCTGCCTAGCTATTCGGGGATCAAAGGCGTGATAGCACATGTTACATTACGTATTTAGGTAAGTGTCGTTTTCACAACAAAATATAATAAGTGAAACTTTTTACATATGAAAAGTTCATTCTAATTATAAAATAATACAAACTACGAGAGGATATACACCGAAGACCACGTACCGTACGTGCGCGCAATGGCACGTGACTACAAGTTACTGTTATAATGACGTGTGGGTATTCATCCACTGCTTGTATGCGTTGACGAATACATCAATGAATACAAATACGTCTGGCACACTACGCCGTGTAATACTAGCATTCTCATACCTTGTTTTAAATTAAATTTCTATTCGCAATGGAGTTATGATTTTTTTATGCCGTTGATTTGAGTGGCATAGTAATTAGTTTTAGTTTAGAAAGCTAAATTTTGTTTTAATTCAATTTTTAAATTGTGATCTGTAAACAATTCGTTTATAATTTTATTCAACAAAATGTAATTTTTATTATAATTATGATTTTTTTATTTAATATAACGCAACATCACGACTGTTATCCCCGAAGAGGTAGGCATAGAAATATATTATACTCTGTTACGTCCCATTGTGGAATAGGCGCTAAACTATATCCTTACACCGGGATCAAATCGAAGTAAGAAAAATACAATATTGTCCGAGCTGGGATTTGAAATTAGGACCGTTCCATTAGTCTTCGGCCTTACAACTAACAAGATCAACTATGCAGTCAAGTTATTTAATATAAAGTTTTGTAATATTAAATAGTCGGTGTTTGTCTGTTCTTACTGAAAGAAGACACGTACTTAGCATTTCAACGATAAAAAAGGTTAACCATAATATATACGAGTCAATGCAGAAAACAATTTATTTTATAGAGGTCTTCTTACTGTGTATATTCTGTACATGGAACTGGTCCAAGTGAATAATACTATTTTAATAGCGAAGTCACTGCAGATCCGTGGGGGAGTTTTCGAACACCAGCTCAGTACTCTACATCATAATTAGCCTATTGCTGTTCATTGATAGAATTATATTTCCCCTGAGGAGTTATGTATGTCCATAACAATGCTGGACATGAGGATACGGCGTCGCAGAGCACAGATTCTCGCACCGGTACTACAGTTAGTAGGGGGCTAGGTCATTTAATTATGCCCAGGCAGATGGTGCCATGGTCTTACGACACCCTGTAACCGGCATCGGGGAATGTATTCTTTACAAGAAAAGGTAATTGTGCACTTGATACACACAGTATATGCAAATATGCAGTTTCGTTCGGCTTAAGGTCATCGTACTTTAATGTAAATTGCGTAGTTATATTAAAAAGGAGCGTTTATAGGAAATGGTTAGATATAAATAATCCATGTTAAAAATGCGTACGGTTCGAAATTTAATTTTAAATAAATAATAATGCCGAGTCTCTTGTTTTCGAATGTTATATCATTATTAAATATACCAATTATCGTAATGGATTCACATGACAAGTAGAATGTGATTTATAAAAACCGAACACAAATATTAAAGCTAGTTTTTACCACTTTATAAAACATTAGATTCAAATTACTATGAAGTAATGTTTAAGTATTGGTTACAGAATATCGTTGCGGTACTCCCCTTAAAAAGATTTTAACGTCATGGGATTTAGGTTCTTTGCAATTATTTTTCAGTTTTTTTATACTATAGAATTTTTGCCTTTAAAGGCTCTTAACGTAAACGCGGATGCACGTAAAAGTAGGGCCCTTACATGCTGTTTATTTTTTTATTCCGTGAATTCAACCCTCCAGTTTCACTTGAGCGATCACTTTGGTCACTGCACGTGACTAATAAGGGCGGTGCATTAATAAGGCGATGGGAGAAGCGATAAAAAATAATTTATAACTCGAAAAAGCTTTAAAGGAGTAAGTTGTGGTGAAAATAAAATGTGAAGTACCGTACTCGCATGTACGTTGCATTCAGTGAGCTTGAGCATACGAGTATATTAGCAACTAACGTTTCCTGATGTTCATTATGTAGGTACATATATGTTGCATAAATATTTCTTCATTGCATGGTTTCTGCAATCGGTAAGAACTAATGAACAAGGACCTCGGATTCGTTCAAAACACATGCTACCTCCAAAGTCATGTTACCCCCCAAAAACATGTGCGAGTTAAGCTGGTACATAATGTAATTATGAGCAAATTATTTGGTTTTGTTGGTCTGCTCCAATGGGCAGGTTGATTGCAACTGCGACTGAAACCGATCGGGAGGTCCTGGATAAAAATCCCGGGTCGGGCACTGGACTTTCTTAATTTAGATTTTTTAGTGGTGACTCCGAGTTTGGAAAAGTGCCCGATGTATGGCAATAGGCTCACCATATTCCATAGTGACACGTAAACGTAGTAATTCACATGTACATATAAATATTTTTATTTTGAATATTATCCACCTACGTATGATTAGAACTCCATACAGATTTGCTTTTCCTATTACTAATTAATCTGAAAATCAAATTGGACGCGTCCAATTGATATTCGAAACCCACGAAAATTGTTGTTCATTAGTCTTCCAATAAATTATGTGGAGCGCTCAGAATATTGTAAAAATGAATTCACAAATTTAGCTCTGTGTCTAATCATTACGCCGGATACTGAGCAATTTAGAAACATCGGGTGGCGTGGGTTCGCTTTGAGAGCGATTATAGAAACAAAAACTACAAAAAATACGTGTAAAGTAAATAATTAATATAATTTATTGTTTTATACACGTTATAAGTAGGAATATAATCCTATTTATCATGGGTCAGAAAGTCTAAGTACCTATACTTAGACTTTCTGATACCAGTAATCAGGCTTCTTGTATGTACTTCTGAAACCTCAAATAATATTAGGGTTTACATTGAATATCTATTTAAAGTTATGCCTATTTGTCCTTCTATTTCATGTGAAAATTCCTCATATTTTGATTCTTTATGCGATATTAACTTATGCGTTGTGGATTTCATATTTTAAGTGACAATTTGGCAAATAGTAACTGTGAGATTTTCAGGAAATATTTAAATGTACAACTGAATTTGAAACAAAAAATATCACTATTCTCGTTTCAAATGTAAGTAGGTAATCGGATATAGTAAAATCATCATATTATCCTTCGTATTCGTAAAAGAACGAAATAATAACCCCTATTTTAGACTTTTTAAGCTGTAGTAGCTGTCAAAGTTGCGTACGGCACTGTAGCGAGTGCAGAGTCTATAACACTCCAAACTGTCTGAGGATTAACTCCGCGAGACCCGCGCCTTGTTACGGACAAAATATCAACGGTTTTATCAATTTCCGCAATTGAATGTTTTCACGATTCCATTTTTGCGGTTGAATTCGCGTTCCATTTCTATCAGAGGTTTGGGCGCATCGCTGATAACTTGATTTCGGACGACGAAATAGAAATTCGAACTGGCCGCACAGCACACATTTACCATCCGTAACCAACAATTTCAGCTCTATGTAATCAGATATAAGATAAGTTTTTGCCTGCTGATTTAACTATTAACCCAAGTTTCATCATTGGCCTGTTGCGGTTGACCTCTTCTTCCAGCTACGAACTTGTTCAGGAAGTTTCCTTGATCGTTACCAAAACGGGATGCGCACGATCCATATAATATTGGAATACCCTAATATAACAAGAGTTGAAAATGATAATATTCTATATGCGTAAGCATTTTGTTTATTGTACACTTACTGTTAGATTTGATTGGAAATTGAGGACAATTAGTGTGGTCAATTTTAGAATGACCATATTTTGGAATAAGTGGATTTTTGTGGAATAATATATCTAAAAATAAACGTGAAATAGCTGAAAGTGTAACGATGGTGGACGTTTATGAGGTACTCAGGAAGCATGATCATGATGAAAATGTCTCTTGCCAGTGCAAAAATATAAAAACATCAAAGAACTCGATATACTATCGATCTTTCATAAGGGTAAGAATCCTTAAGGAAATTTTAATATAAATGAACGATGCCTACCAAAGCTATTATGGCGCAGCGTTCTCAAAACGGTCGGTAACGACGTGCAACGAATATTGTCACAGAATATGTATTAAGGCGAACAATCGTTAGTGTAATGTTACTGCAGTGTAAATTTATTGCTGCTATGCTGTCAACTGTACATTTTTTCCATTCTTATATCCTTGTGAAAATCTCGTGAAAATTTCGAGCCTTATGAAAGGATATTGGTGAAAAAAAATTAAAATGCTTTAAATAGCTACATCGAATTTTAAATGAAAATCCGTAAAATCACGTGTGTAATACCCCAAGAGGTAGCGTAGTATACACTCTCACATTTCATTAGTTACGCTTACGTCGCACTGTGAAATACGTGCTGAACCTATTGCCTTACTTTAGGCACATATCCAGACTCGGAGCCAATACTAGAAAATCTAATTAAAAAAAATCTAATAGTACACTATCCGGGATTTGAATCTAGGACCTTTCGATTATCAATCGCGCTTGCAACCAACACGATCAAAGTAAAGTACCTCAAATAAGACCTAACATAACTTGGTCAAAAGAAAAATAAGCTTTATTTCACTGTTTAACATTTTTATAAGTTTAAAGAGGAATTCAATGACAGTTGCTGATTTTTATTATTTAAAAAAGGATTTATATGGATGTCTAATAATTTTAAAGCAATGTTTTTTTTTCCAGAACATAAGAAAGATTCACCTAGACATTAAATAACTCCAAATAAAAACAAATTCTTAGCGAGATATAACATAAATCTATACTACTAGAAATAATGGAACCGAACGAATGATTCCCCTTAACACGGCGTCATATTAAACTCCAAAGAATTGGCCTATTAGTCGCGCTCGATTATCATCACGCTGGAGTTGTATAGGGGAGCGGCAGATGGTACAAACATTAAGAAAATATTGTCACACCCTCTAACGCGGCGAGAGATTTGTAGGATTTGCGCTTTGATTGCATTCGTCCATTAAGGGCAAATATTTTCCCTTATGATAGTTATGGATTAAGTACTTTGATGTAAAACATTTCTATACGGACGTACTTATGAACATTATTATTATGTATATTATTATACATGTCAGAAGTCTCCACAACCATCGTGTGAATATAAAGTTAGCGGTGAACGTATAAAAACCTTATCAGACCTGTCAGAATACAAAAAAATGACTCTCTTTGCTCTCTGCCTAGTCTCCAAGGGACCTTGCTTGATTATATAATAATTAATATAACTGAAAGATACATTACTTGTACACAATTTAAAAGCCTGTTTCGAATTAATATCTGGCACTTTTTTGGTATTAAAATGTCTTCTGTTCGGTTTCTTCCGAGAAAATAAAATTCTGTTACAAATTAAACTGAGTTTAAAGTAGAAAACAAATTAAACTGAGTTTAAAGTAGAAAACAAATTAAACTGAGTGCCGCATAAAAATACATTAAAGCAGTTTATTGCAACATATACGCGATTTGTGAGACGCGGCCAATTCTCAGGCGAGATATTTAAGTTACGGTTAAAATCACTTCAAACCACTTTGTTAGTTGTGTAGCCAGTAAAGTTAATACTTTGACAATCAAGTTACTAATTAATTTTATTATTTATTACATCACCAAGTCCCTTACGAGAGTATCGGATCATAATAAGCTATTATTTACGCTTAGTTTATCTGGGCTATCTATATAAGTTATCGAATCGGTAAAAGCGAAAATCCAAAACTATGTGGCTCAAAAGTTTAACCAGGATAACGTCGAGAAAAATGGTATAATTTAAATTAATTATGCAACAAACACGTAAAATGTAACACGTCTGTAATCTCCGAAAATATAGGTAAAAGAAGTTTGGTACTTATCCACGTTTTTGTTTGGTCTTGTTTGGTCATGGCTTACGTTTGGTTCGGTCATATTACCCTATCACTTCTGCCGTGAAACTAGGACGTTACAAAGCAAAACTGATAGCTGATAGTACATATATAATTCAAAAATGTGTTTTGTACTACTCAAACACGTCATAAACACTAAATACTACATACCATCTCCTACTTCATAAGGCTTAGTACTAAGCGCATGCATGTTTGGTGCTAATAAATTACTGGAATATATTTCAAAAGTATTCGACTTACAACTTAATCAATAAGTGTAAACTGGACTTTAAGCATAAATCTGCGTGCTTAGCTAAACTACTTAAAAAGAGGTACTCATATAATAATTTATAATGGACAATTATTTTAAACGGAAACATAGTCGACTAGATGTAAAAGTTAAAAGAATAAAAATTATAAGAGTATATTTAATACATGTTTTCTTCTAAAGAACTATCGCAGACATTAATAAAACAATTTTAATAGCGTATTTTTAAGCCGCATTTCCACGGCCATTAAAATGAATGGTTATCCATTAATAACACACTTTCAGGTGCGTTTCGAAAGTACTCTATAAATATTAATATGTTCCAGTGCCCTAGAACGCTAGAACATTTGCTACACAAATATTTAGGGTCTATACATCCTTGCGTCAATAATAAAGATTATTTTTGTTGAGTATATACGATACATTAATAGGTTATTAAATTAATACATGTTTTGTACCTAATTTTAAGAATATTAGCTGCATGAAGGAAAGGAGAAATTAGGGATATTTAATTAAATTTTAAATTGGGGGAGGCCTATGTTCAGCAGTGGACAGCTGTAGGCTGATGATGATGATGATGATGAATTAGATTTTGCGTAATTGGATATCAATCATTAAATAATTAAAACAAACATTATTACTTCAAGTAAATACATATTTCTTCCCCGTCTCTGATTTTTATATGTAAAGTCATATTAATTAATATTTCCGATGTACTATAATGATTATCATCAGCTTATTTTCGTCCACTGTTGGGCAATAGCTATCTCCAGTAGCACGCCACCGACCTGAAACTTCACCTCTTCGTATACAACCGCTACTAGCCAATTTGCGAATATCGCCTGCGCATTTCGTTTGAGAACATCCTACGCTACGTTGGCTTAAGTGTGGTCCCACTACAGAACACGTTTACGCCAAAGGTTATCGAGACTGCGACAAATGTGACCAGGCCTTAGCCAAGTATATATTTGATTGCTTATTACTTATTGCCTTGTAAAATACATATATAGGAAGACAAATATTTACAAGAAATTGTCTAGATTAAAAAAATTAATAACTTAATTACATCACGCCTGTATTCCTTGTAGTAGCACTGAGAGGAACGTGGAACATTGAGCCCCGCAATGGAAAGGGAGTTAGCCTATTGACATACCTACATCAGTAGGCATAAATCCAGTCTCGAGGCCAGTACTAAAAAGTAAGTTAAAAAAACTCAACAATATCTGACGTATCTGGGGATCGAATCCAAGAGCCTTGACCAGTAGTCGCGCTTGCAACCATTCGCCTAACGAGACAATCATAAAGCTAATTGAAGTAGATAAAAAATATTTATAATCAAAGTTAATTGAAATTGTATTTATACTTAATTAATAGAATTATTGGTGAGAAACAAGCCTTAGAAGAACGAAACGAAAGTTTTGCTTTATTTATTTTGTATTGAACTTTTTATAATAAAGTATTTGATTTTAAGTATCATCATTTTTAGCCTATTGCAGGTCGCTGTTGGAGATGGCCTCCCCTGGAAGGATATGCCCATAAACCCCACGCTGAGCAAGCGGGTTAAGGATCGGAGCGAACACCTTCTCGCACTTGCCCATAGGCGGCAAGGGCATTTAGCTGTTTCTATGCAGACCGCGCCATAACGCGGTCTGGATTGTAAGTATACTCTTAATTATTTTCAAACATATAGCGCTAAAAGCGAAAAGCTCTAATAAATATTATTAGCGCTTTTCGAACACTATAACGCGAATTACTCCTGATCGTTTGTTTAAAATACAGATTAAATATGTGACTTGCTACGACTGGTCTAATGTCTTTTTTATAAACACAGCTTTGACATACGAGTGGTTGGTTGATATTTGAAATTTTAAGCCTAAGTTCACAATTTTCATATATCCATTATTGTGAAGCAGCATATTTGCCCCTGAGTCTTAACTCATTTGTCATGCGATGAAATTTTTTTATTCCCCATTTATCATGCGTTTCGTATTCAACAAAACTGGAGTAACAGTCTATTTGCTTAGTATGTCCCATAGTAGGGCTTTGCGTCTTTGTGTACCATGTACTACGGTTGAGGTCATGACCTAGCGTTCCCCTATAGCCAACGTTCTAGTATATTTCTTGTAAGAATATTTTTACAATTGCATTAAGAATAATCTTAATCTTAATCTTTTTAAGTGGCTCGTTGGTTGGCGACTACCGATCGGGACGTCAGTTTCAATTCCCGGATCGAACACTACAAAATTTTTTAAAGGTTCGGAGTCTGTGCCCGATGCATAGCAATAGCCTTCATCATCATCATCATCAGCCTATCTCAGTCCACTGCTGGACATAGGCCTCCCCCATAGAGCGCCACCGCGCCCTGT
>DWEJ01001863.1:0-12285 GCA_018245835.1 Mysoria sejanus stolli | reverse complement strand
AGGCAGAGAGCACTGAGTGCCAAATATCTCTATCCTTACAGACCTGCCGCGCCTCCTCCACATTCATAACATTTTTCATACTAAAGGACTAATGTTTTGTACATTATACAATACAATTACATATATACTAATTGTCAGATACATTAAAAGTTTATCTCAAAACTGTTGTGTTTGTAGCGTTTAGACGATCTCATGTAAATAATAATTTTGTGAATATACTTCTATAATATCAGCTGCAGCTCTGAGGACTACGGGTTCAGCCCGGTGTGCCTCCTGGGCAGCGACGAGACGTACTTCTCTCCGTGCCACGCCGGCTGTGACCAGTACGAAGATGCCAATGGATTCTTGTACGTTAATCACCACTGTTCACTCGATACAATTCTAAAAATTGGATACAATTCTGAAAATCGGATACAATTCTGAAAATCGGAAAATATATACATTTCAACTTTCGATATTCGTCATTTCCATATAATGATACTCGTAGTTAGATAAGAAAAGAGTATGTAATTTGATTGTGCAAATAAAAATTTACAACCTCGTGTAGATAACACACCTCGGTCTGTTTTCGTGCGCACGGTTGACTTAAATTTACTTAATACATACATATACGCCAGGTCTCTTACGGGGTAGCCAGAGGGATTCGAGTCTTGTCTGTTGTCTGTTCTTGGAATGAATGAATGAATCCTTTCAGCTATGTCGAGGTCTCCGGATCTCGGCGAGAGGATTATGGGCATAAACCACTCAAGAGAGGCCTTTGTCCAGCTGTAGAATTAGGAAGATGCTGAAAGATTATGATTACGTATTCCGTTAACAGGTTGTTCAGCAACTGCACGTGCGGTGTGCCACTGGAGAGGGCGACCAGAGGCAGCTGCGGGCTGGCCGGCTGCCTGACTGCCTTCTCCGTCTATCTGCTGTTCTTGAGTCTCGTCCTCGCCACGGCAGGTGAGCAACTCCTATGTTACAATATATTTACTACAATATATTTACAATATATTTACAGCGATATATTTACAGCAATATATTTACATCAATATATTTACAGCAATATATTTACAGCAATATATTAACAGCAATATATTTAGAGCAATATAATTACAGCAATATATTTACGGCAATATATTTACAGTAATACATTTACAGCGATATCTTAGTACCAACCATTTTGAAATTCCTTTTTTTTATAAATTTTCCTTTGTGCTCAACAGCGATCACTTTTTATTAGGTGAAGTGTAGACTAAGACAGAATATCCTGGATTCAAGAATCCTTATTTATTATTTTTTCCAAATGATTGCTGGTACAGTTTTGGATCAAATAGGTTGTTGACTTTAATGCTTATTGTCGCTGTACTAGCCCCTGCACTATTAATAGATAATAATCATTATGAAGAACTTTGTAAACATTTGTTCTTTCGCCGTTTGTTTCACCGTTACAGCAAATGACATTAAATCTTAAATGAGATGCTCATCCCAAGATGCCTGGAATGGGAAGCTGTTTTCTTAATCACTACCCTATCAAAATATTGTCATTCATTCTGATTACTAATTTTTTTCTTTTCGTGCTTCAGGTGCGTCGATGTTGATGCAAGGCATGGTGATACTGAGGTCGGTGAGGCGCAGCGACAAGCCTCTCGCGATGGGCGTGTCGCTTGCCACGGTCGCCATGCTGGCCCACGGGCTCGGCCATCTGCTGTACATGATGATCAGCCGTAAGTTCGTGCAGTTGCATTATGAATACCTACCTACAAGATAAATTTAGTTTTAAGGCATGTAATTATGAGCATTTCAGCAGGTGTGTTTTATGTCCCAATACGGACTAGACTAAAGGGTGAGTCTACTGTAATATATTATTACGTATTCCAAGTTGGAGTGGCCCAATTGTACTTGACCGATTGTAACATAGAACCTTTCGATTAATTCTTGCGCTTGTAACCACTCAATCATCCAACCAGTCAATATTAAATGAGATATATAATTATAATACTCGTTGCTAGAATATTCTTCAGTTCGCCAAGTACATTTGCAAAATTTCATTAAAATAGTTATTTTATTTATGTTAGTTATTGTATACTGTGCTTGTGTTTTTGACAATAAATTGTATTAATTATAACCTCATGACAGTCGAGTTATTGTCAACCTTGTTTCAGATGTAACCTGTGCGTATCACAGCAAGGGTGTGTGCGTGTTGCACCGCCCGACGATATGGGCCATGGGCCTCACCAGTGTCCTGCTCACCCTGCTATCAGCCGCAGTCAGTGTCATCGCCAGTGTCATAGCGAAACGAAGTGCGACAATAATCACTATAATGAATGAATCCAAAAATATTAATAGCTAGTTGCTCGTCACTTTGAAACAAGAAAGAATAGTGACTTTCTTGGCATCTGTGCTGCGTCCGAAGCGACACGTCGATTATCGTCTAGCCAATTTGCAATGAAACGGCTATGGTGAATAAAATATTCTATTTCCAGACCCCATTAGATTTACTGATTGCCCAACACGAAGATTAGTACTGAGTTAGATAGCTCTTAAAGCGGAATCTTGATTCATGTCGAACTCGTCGCGGATCCACTGTGTGATGAACATACATATTTATAACTGTAAAAGTTAATGATACATTTAATTTTTTCATCCTAGGATAGTTTTTATGATAAATCTTTGTATATTTGTCAGAACGCTTTCTTCATTATTGTATATTATTATTAACAAAGTTTGTACTGATTTCGTCTTATACACTTCTTTCACAAAGCATAGCAGACGAGGCAACTTAATAAGCTACAATACGCTAACATACGAAATAGTATTTAATTCACTCACATTGGATCTAGGTACAGCAATGAATAAAACAAGATTTCATTATCAATATTTGTATAATTCGAACCGAATGGACAAGAGTGCTTAATTAACGTCCAAAATACGACAGCCAGTTGCACCAGTACATAATAAAAGTTACGTTGCATGTACAGAGGAGGCGGGTTAGGGTGTGGCCACACGCCACCGTTGATTTGATGGTGTAAATAATTCCACAACAAACTGAGCAATGCTTAATTGGTAATTGTCTTTTGTGCTCTATGAACGAACGAACGAATTCACATAGCAAAGTAGCACCTGGGAACCGTTTTATGTGTGCAAATGATGGTCAACATTCAATCAGTGTGTGCAGTTTTCAATATGACAATATATTTGTGGGTACTTTTATCGGCGTATCCTTTGTTAGTACGTTTATGCTCTTAGCTGAGTATTGTATTTTCAACACAATGTATCTATAACGATTAGTGATAGTTTTGTTTTGAACAAAGAAACGATTTTTCTTCAAATCTCAAAACTGATTTCCTCAACACTAGCAAAACTATTTTTCTTTAAAAAATTATTTATCTGTAAAAAATATTTATCGTGCCTAATTTTAATGCACATTTATAAAATAAAGCTGAAAACTTATGGTAATATTAATATGTAATACAAATGATGGCAATAAAATATATACAATAAAAAGAAGTGTATGTTTGTGTATATTTTTTTGTGGATTTAAAAATGAGAGAATGTTGCCATACCCTAATTCACCCCTCGACGATGTGATATATGAAATAAAAAAATACATCCATACAAAACTATATACAAAACCCTACCGTTAATTGTGATTTATATATAAATAAAAAATCTACCCGATCATCTACACCGCCTCTACGCCAACGCTAGCCGCCATTACGAGAAAAAACATTGTAAATGACAACTTGCCACCCGACTTTTGTTATCATTTAATTTAAGGATACAATGAGCCACATACAAAATTTAAATATATTGATGTAACGGTTCAATTAACGTAAGATTTCTCCAGATAACGACTTGTTTGGTACCTGCCCGAGGTCCCGAACGAGCTCGAGATTGACTGACCGACTGACTCCTTTCCCTACTCGAACGTCCCCAGACACCAGACATGAGTTAAGCTGCTACATAATATAATCATGTACACAGGAAAGGAAAGGTACTCGCTGCCTGCCTCGTAAGAATTACCGGCATGATATCATCAGTCTGCAGCCCACAGCTGGACATAGGGCTCCGCTGACGGGTTATATCCATAATCTCACCATAATATTGTAATAAAAAAAATTGCATTTATTAACAGCATTTTTTTGTACCAAATTTCTTGCACGTCCATAGAAACGTCTCGGGGATCACATTAATCGTCTCTTTTCAATATGATACCATATTTTTTCGTTATTCATACCGCGCGCAGTTTCTATGACACCGAAAATCATGTTGGAGTATCGCTGTGGAGAGCGTAAATTGGTTTCCGCGACATCCTACCATGCTCTCCTCTGCGGACGGTGAACGACCACTCCGCTGCGAGGACGTTGCCAAACCGTACGTACGGAACCTCGATTGCAGATTATACTTCTGCTATTTCAACGCAGCTTTTTTTATGCCTCTTCAATTAAAATTTATCTCGGCTTTGTATTATTCACTGCGCTAGATACGAGTATTTAATACACGTGCTCGTTGCTAAATAATGTGTTATCTCATTATCATCTCTATTACAATGATAAAAGGCTCATCTCAGCTATTACATACCCATACATATTTTTGTAAATATGCGTTACGATATCATTTATATAAAAAAAAGAACCCATTTGTACTAAATTATATAGTACAACACGCAGAAATCAACTGAGCACTTGCCACACTCGCCGCTACGTCATCGTAGCGAGGTGCCTATTTAACCTCTGCGGGTTATACTGTACAATAATAGGTAAGGCTCATTTCGGCTATAAAAAGAGAAACAGAATCCTTAAGCTACCAAACTAATATCTACCGTATTGTACATAAAAATAAGGTATATTTTCGACTAGTGATCCAAAATACGCAGGTTGCCGGAGACTATCTTGTTCTCGAGCAGCGCGCCCGAGGGGATGTCGATGCGGTCGCCGTGGTTAGCTATTATTATCACTGTGCCCTGGAAAAGATATTGGATAATAAACGATACAAATAATAAAGAACGCTGCAAAGGATGATAAAAGAGAAGAAAAATGAGGGGAAGCTGATAATAGACATGGTGGTAAGAACAAAGAGGCGGATGCTGTCCGTGAGCAGTACAGTTGTCGAGGTAATGGAATGGTAGAGAGAGATGGCGACAACAGGGGGAGGGGGAAGTGCCGAGAAGTAGACGACAGGAATGACCGAGAAAACAAGAAAAACTAAAGAAGCTCAGAAAAGACGCTCTTCAGGCTGGTGCAGTGGTGCTGGACACTACTCTAGTTACGACCACATATCCCGCCTCGCCATTGCTCTACCGGCTACCGGAGTACCCACCTTCAAAGACACGCCTCTGCCAAACGTCACGTCGCCGGACACCGTCAAATGGTCCAGCTCGATCAGGTCCGGGATCGTCGCAAACCTGTTCAGGAACTCCTTGACCTTCGCGAAATGATTGTCACCCAGCTTCACCAGCGGAGTGGACGGGAACATCCTCTGCGGAGACATGACGAGCGAGCCGTGGGACAGCGAGTACAGGTTGGACATCACCAGCAATAAGTCCGATGTCTTTTTCACGGGCAAGAATCTGCTCCTGGGTACGTTGACTCCTATCCCGCCCTCGAAGCACTTCATCGCCGCCCCCACGGCTGTCTCCAGCTGGATGACGTTGAGGCCGTCCCCCAAGTGCTTGTTGTTGACGATGATCTCCATGTTCAGGGAGCCCTGGTCGACGACCCGCTGGATCGCGTCCAACTTCGCCCACAAGTTGTTCGTGTTGAAAAATTTGAACTGACTCACTGATTTGAAATCGTCCACGTGTTCTTTTGGGACCTAAAAAAGACAAATCGATAATATGTTTTATAAACAAAATGTTTAAAAAATGTTATGGACATATATGCATAATTGGGGGGATGACAAAAGAAAGCCTCAATGGACTCCAGTTTAATCGGATCATATAAGGTAATTTATATGACATTGAAATTATTCATTAGTTCTGGTTTGTAGGAAGGAAGGTTCACATATATACCTGAGCAATTTCCAGCAACCTGAGCTTATTTTCGTAGTGAATGAGGGTGCCACCTTTGACATCGGCCCTCGTCTTGTCCGTGACCTCCATGACGAACTCGGAGCCCTTGCTCGCGTCGGGGTTCAGGAGAAGATTCAGAATGTTCAGGTCGACGGTGGCGCCCAAGTTGTCGATGTTACTTATGAAGCAGTAGGTTTTGCCCTCCTTAATGAACCTCTGGAGGAGGCCGGAATTGTGGAAAGATTCGTAGAAGTCACCGTGCCCAGGGGGGTACCAGCTGGAGAACATTAAAAATCTGATGATAATACTTGTGATCCCTACAGTAATAAATATTTTTTGTCAAAGTGTGACTGAAAATCCAGTTGGTCAAGGTACTTTGGTCACACACTCGTTTCGATTAAACTCATGCACTCACGCTTCGATGTCTGCGTGGACGTCGGCGTTCCGGGCGATGGGCAGCAACGACTCCCGGTTGATCCTGGGGTGGCAGGACTGGTTGAAGGTGTGGATCTGGAGGTTCAGGCCCTTGTACTTGCGGATCACCTTCTGCGTGTCCTCGTCCGTGTTGAAGGAGTTCATCAGCACCAGGGGCACGTTGCATTTGTACGTTTTGTTCAGGTGCTGGAACATGCAACAGCAAGATGTACCAAGTACAAATTGCCTTATTATTTTCTTATTAAAATTCCTGAACACTAGTTCTTCTCTCCTCCCTCCGCCATATTAACAGGCGATATTATTATTTCAAAGCACAATGCAACTGCTGTAAACACTCAAATTTACATTTGACTTTAGGTACTTAAGCAGGAAGAATGTACGGGAAACACTAGCTATGGCAACGCGTATCTAAAAACATTGCTGATAGTTACCTCAATTTGCTGCACGGTCAGATCCAAGAAGGTGAGCTCGTTCCTCACTTGGATGACCGACTTGGGGCCCTTGCAGCCCATGGAGGTGCCGAGACCGCCGTTCAGTTTGACCACCACCAGCTTGTCCAGCATGTGGTGGACGCCGTCGGTGGTGGGCGTGGTGAGCGTGGAATAGTCGATCACGGCGCCCTCTGGCAACCGGTCTATCTTCTCCCATGTCACTGACGGACCGTCTGTACAGATGATAACTGTTTTATGGCCGGGGAATGACGTGATGTATTTTAAACGACCCATCACACTTGTAATCCTCGAAACGGTAGGCAGAGGATTGCAGTAAACTACCACGTTTACGTGCCACTATGGACTATGTGGTAAATCTATTGCCATACATCAGGCACAGATCCAAACTGCGAGCCCCTACTAGAAAACCTACGTTAGAACAATCCAATAATGCCCGACCGGGATTTTGAACGCAGGATGTCTTATCGGCAAACACGCTTGCGACCAGCGCGACCAACTAGGCTGTCAAAAATGGTATTTCCCAAAGGGAAAGACTTTCTTACATTCTTCCAACCGAAAACATTTGCGTCTACCAAAATGGCCGATGAAAGTGACAATTATCAATTTCAATATAACTCAATTCAATTCAATATAATTCATTCAAACTGCTAACCCGTATTGGCCAGCGTGGCAAAATATGGCCTGAATCTTCCTCATTTTGAAAGGAACTCCGGCCCAAGTGCAGTGCAATAAAAGGTTACATGTGAATAAAAATGATGCTGTGATTTATCTTATGATTTAAATTTGGACTGATCTCATACTGGTCCAATTGAAACTGACAATGACCAATCGCCCTAGTTGAATAGCAACTCACTGTGACGCATATTGATCTTAATGAACCGTTCCCTACAGAACCATCTAAGGACTGCGTTTCATCTTTCATATATTTTCATGGCATACATAATTATATCCAACGCAACATCACGCTTGTATGTTCTCGAAGAGGCGAGCAGAGAAGCGTAGTACAGAACATCAGTACATCAGTTACATTTTACGTTCCACCGTCGAATTTGGGACGAGCTCATTACCAAACATCGGGCACATGTCCAGACTCAGAGTTACTACTAGGAATTGGAACTTGAATTTAAAAAAACACAATTGTATCATAAATGCAACACCCAAGGATCGATCCCAGGACCTCCCACTCGGTACAGCCACTTGCAACCCCTCGACCAGCGAGGCAATCACATTTATATATTAATACACTTTATAACCCTTAATACTTATGCATTCAGTATAAAAATAGCGTAAGTGTATCAAGAATATAAAAATTGGCGCTCGGGGCGCCCTGCCTACTACATAAAGATCAAAGTGTGATGTCTAATATGAACATTGTGTTTTGTGTGTCTATGCTGAATTATAACAAGCAAATAAGTATCTAATTTGTGTATCACTCACGCTCAGCCAAGAACCGACTGAATAGATTCTTGAACCCCTGAAACTCCTTCTCAACGGACGCGCGCCGCGGCTCAGGGAGAGAAGCCACCAGCCGCTCCAGCTCCACTACCAGCCTCGCGAGTGCATCCCTCTTAGTTGCCTCCTTGAAATCCCTGGACCCAGAGGGTGTCCGTTGATGGCTTCGAATCTGGACATCCAATAAACATATTAAGCCTTTTTTGTGTTTTAGCTTTCTACCATTTACAGTGAACTCAAAAAAACTATTAATGACATTTCCATTAAATTTGCTATTGCTAGTGCAATTATTTACAAAACAAAAATACGAGTACATTTACCTAACTACGGCCAATAAATGTATCTAAAGCTATTAAACGTTTCATGCATTAAAATAAGTCACAATTACTCTTCTACTCTAATTATACGCATACATAGTAATACATACTGATGTCTGCCGTTTAAAGAGTTTTATTGTCACATCTAAAGCGTCCAAGGATATGTGTGTATTCAACTAGTGACAAAAATTTCTTTACTACAAAACTAACTTTGTATGTAGAGAAATAAGAGAAATATGTAAGAGAAATAAATTTATGATAAGATACCACTTCGGGGATTACAAGTGTAATGTTACGTTTTTTAAAAGATAAGATAAGATTTATATAAATATCTGTATCTATCTTTAACAATAATAATAAAAAAGCTTAAAAAGATAGATAAGAAACATGTGGTATGACGGAGATATGATTGGCTGACATGAGTTAAGAAAAAACAAAATCATTCATAACCTCAAAATGCTCAGATAATTTTGACATACATATATTACCTCATAGCCGCTTTAATATTTTGATTCATTCATTTATCAAATGTATTTGCCTCCTTATCTATTGCCTTTATAAAAAGTTAAATCTTCTGCACTTTTCCTTTTTACTGTTATAAGCAATCATGTTATCCAAGGTTGCAATCACCTAATCATGTAGTAATAACGACATAATGCAGTATTCGCAAAATGGCGGTCATAAGAAACACGCGGGAAATTGTTCCATTAAAACTTCTACATTATAGATTATAGACGCAATTTTTCTACTACAAAGGCACCATATCTAACGTATGAAAATGTCTAAGCACCTATAATGTTTACGTAGAAATTGCAAATAAATAACGCCTTAAATAGAAATTCCACAAAAAAGTAGTTTACTACGTAATTCTGACGGCAAAGCGGTCCAGCGTCCAAGGTCAAAAAGCGATCGTTTACTTGGTAATTATAGTCCCGCTAGGGATTTTAAAAAATATAAAAATTAAATATTATTTTTGTTTACTTAGTATAATTTATTCATCTGTTTCTTAAAATAAATATAAACTTTTTATTAAATCATCCTAAGAAAACCATATTGCATTGGAATGCTGTACTTTTTTTTTTATAATTAACAGTAGGCTTTCGTCTGCCTGCTATTATATCTGATGGAAAGCGAGAGTCAGTCTAGGATGTAGCGCATTGTCTAGACAGTGCCTATTCATTCTTATTTTGTATAATCCCAGATTGTACGAATCGGAAAAGATATACAAAAAAATGAAATAAAAAATAAATAAAGTAAAATAATACGTAGCGTTTCCACACAACTAATTTTCACCTGCTCGATTTTAATGCAATAAGAAAAGCATCGCTAGTACTAGATATAGTTTTTTATTTTACTCCACGTTTGTTACCTATGAATACCTAAACATTTTCATATAATTACATCGTGGTTGACACGCCCGTAGACAACACACACGAACCGACCTTAGACATTAGCTAAACATAGCTCTCGCGTATAAAATTACAGTTATCAGGCCTTGCTTTTTTTGTAGTTGATAAAATTGGATATACGAATTCATTATCACATTTTGCTGCACTGAGACCAACTGATTTGAACCGCTGCTGAAGTGACGTCACGCGTCAGATACACGTACAATGATAACATTGACTAAAACCATAGATATGATCTCGGATACGATGAGTTGCTATGACAGTTGTATTTTCCCGCCGGATACTATCTGTTAATAAAATAATATCTATAGATAATATCTGGTATCACAAACAGCGCTATAATATATTATTATCTTATAACGAAGCATTGTATTCTGTCTGTTTCTGATGACTCCGTGCCTGGATACGCGGTGTCGTAAGAGGCGACTCAATCCGGCGCTAGCAGGAAATAGTATGGCGCGGGATGTCCAAACGTAACTATAGACCCTGGCCAACTTTGGGCAGTCTAGGCGGTGCGCGAAGCTGTACTCAGCTATGCCCAACGCGGATTCCCAGTTTGGGGACTCTGGACATAACCCTTCAGAGGATGCCTATGTCCAGCAGTGGACTGCAATAGGCTGATGGTGACGTTACAAAACTTATATACTACAAGTATAAGGATAACAGACATTACATTGTAAGAATATCTCCATTTGGCATTCCGTGCTCTTTGCCTACCCTATAAGACGTCTGGCGTGAGGGATATACTAATGTCAATCATGTACAGATATATAGACAAGACGCTATTATGGCGCAACAATTCATATAAAAATGATCACCTTGACCAAAGTACACGCGCTGTGGGCCGAACTTCGCGCCTTACCACACACCGTAATTACAAAGGACCACTTTTCGGACCACTTTTCGGACGACTTTGCACCATAATACATTAGCGTGAATCAAGCCTGTCATCCCCTAAGAAGCAGGCAGTAGGCGTAGTACCCTCGCACGCGTCCCGCTGTGGAACTGGTGGTGAGCCTGCTGTAACAATAGGCTCACTGCTGGACACAAAACCGAGCCGCTATCATAAATATTTAATTAGTTACATCCAATAGTACCCAGTGGTATCATTATTTATTATTTTTTAAACTAATAAATCTTTATATATTGATTGAAATGAAATACTGTCAAGGGCGATTATGTTCAAAAATAAGTGCCTGTGATAAATAACTTATTCATTTAGATAAGGATTAATATCATGTTTATTAAAAGACTTTCGCAAATAATGTATTATTTAAGAACTATTTTGTTAAACATAAAAATGGTTATAGTGGGTTAACGTTAAAAGCTAGACATTTGCTGTCGCGGACTTTTATTTGGAACAATTTTGTAATACATGATTTTTCAGTACCTTTCACCGTTTACTTAGCAATATTTTTTATATAGCCTATAGCCTTCCTCGATAAATGAGTTACCTAACACTGAAAGAATTTTTCAAAGTGGACCAATATTTCTTGAGATTAGCCCGTTCAAACAATCAAAGAAATTATTCAGCTTTATCACACAAATCCACGCACACACATGCAAAGGACAAAAAGATTATTATGAAATACACGAATTCATTATTCTAAGATATAAATACACCGACATAATTATCATCGAGAATGCAATCAGCACAGCGCTAAGTGCGCAAGAGATGTAAATATTTATAAGTTTATGTACATAATAAATAAAGGCTCGGATTCGCTAAATACGTCAAAGAATAAGGGCGGAATAAATGCCCTTGTTTTATACGTACACGACTCCTTTTTCCTATAGAGGTGGGCAGAGACTAAGTTTCTCAATTGACATTATTAAGGAAAAAATTTTCACCCTGATATAATCGTCAAACTGGTTATTATTGCTTGTGTATTAAAGTTATTCTTATTCTGTACTTATTCGGGATGTCGCGTTCAACGCTACTCTAGTTGCCTGTTAGTTCAGTGGTTAGTACCGTCGACTGCTGGGCTGGGTTATGGGTTCGATTCGACCCGGGACAAACATTCATTACACTGGATATAATAGTGAAGAAAAACATTGTCAGTAAACCCACAGACCTAAGCGTTGATAAAAAAAAATGTTTTCCAAGGAGTGTGACGTCTGCCAAGTGCACTTGGCCAGTGTGGCAGACTATGGCCTTAACCCTCTCATTCTGGGAAACGATATATAGTTCCGCCCACATCTTATTCTTATGTTATTAATTTCTC
>DWEJ01001862.1:0-12286 GCA_018245835.1 Mysoria sejanus stolli | reverse complement strand
GCCACATGGGGTGATTAGTCACCCCAGGCTTAAAAAAGTGGAATTAGAGGTCTTAAACCTTTCAAATAAATACAATAAACACCATCTTCCGTTGACAGACATGTGCGAGATGTGACTTCACTACATAGTAAGCCAAAGAAATGCATGGCAGCGATGTGTGCGTTCGTTTTATCGGCCTGGGGTAACTAGTTACCCCATTTTTGACATGGCACGACGGTGCATAGTCTGTAACCGAAAAAAAGATAAGAAATCGCGTATCGGATGTTTGGTTTGTAATAGACCGGCTTGCTAGGAACATTGGTTCCCTTTATGTATGGAGTGTGCTGGTCAGTAAATATGACTCATACATTGTATGTTTCTTTTAATTTGACATAAAACAATGTTTTTTCATGTTCTTATTAATATATATGTTCTTTTAATGCAATAAAACGCAAAACAGGTCAATTTCATGATTTATAATTTTTTTCATTTTTCCTTAATTTTGCAAAATAACTATACTTTTTGAAGAATTGGTAGATACTGTAATTTTTTTGTGGTTGTGGTGTATATTGAGCGGACAACCGTAAAGTTTTAGTCGTTAATATTGCAAAATACTGGAGTAGTGCATTTTTTTGCAAAAAAAAAGCTATTTTTTCAGAATTTTATATAACCAGTTTTTAGAATGCTATCTATGAATTAACTAAGTTAAACTATTAGAAATATTGAAGAACTCGTCAACAAACATGACACAATTAATTAAGTTTGAAAACATTTACATGTCTTGTCTGGCCTGCTTTTTCAGTGTGGGGTAATGAGTTACCCCATGTAGCCGTTATGTGGCCTGGGTGAGGTGTGGCCGTTAAGGGTTAACTACTATAAAAAAAATAACATCACAGCTCTAATCCAAAGAGGTAGGCAAAGGTAAAATTTAATGGAACTAAAATAATGAGTTCTGTATAATGTATCACTCATAAACACCATTTATGTTAATGTTGACTCCTAAACAAAATTGTACATTAGAATTGTTTTTTCTTTCTTCAGTATTCCCTACTTTTTTTAAAACTGAACTATTTTAAGACTGAATGAAACAAAAAAGAAAATCAAATCTGTCAAAATATTTAAGAGTTTTAGACAAACAGCTGTTTATTTTTATCATATTAATTACCATAATAGAATATTCCAGAATAAACATATTCATATTTAAACTACAATAAATGCATTTATGGCATTTCCTGTCACTTCTAGTAACAATGTATAAACAAATACCAACTACAGTGTGTCTGTGTTCTAATACTTGAAGCTAATGTCAATATTTTTCAGTTGTATGAACTCATTCTGGTGAGGATGTGTGTGCACACTTAATCCTACTTGTGTGAAATTGAATAATATATGCTATATCATCACCACACCTGCATCTGGTGTAGAGCATGTACTGGTATCATCATCTGTATGTTCTCCAGCAGATGGTAAAATCTGTATTGTTTGTAGGTTACCAGCTGTACCGGCAATGTGCCGACCTGCGGGCAAAGGCGCGGGGTTCGAAACGACGTTATCAGATTCGATTGGTTGCGTTGTCGCTTGAATTCCTCCCAACACAGTTCCATCAGATTCCTCGCTTCTGTTGGTTTCAGTGGATAAAGAAACAATGTCTAATACATCACTTGAGTCCGGCGACGCCATGTTGCTGTTCCAAGTACTAATTATGGCCGAATCTTTTTACACGGTCTTGAGAAAATGGTTGAACTGAAAACGCAAAGAATAATTTTATGACACCCATAAGCGCTTAAAGCATCAATTACTCTTACAAAAACACAATAAACGTACTTCATTTAACGTCAATCCGCAAGCATCAAACAAATATGGCGGTACCATTAAACATTAGATAATAAGATCTACCCTATCTGAATAATATTAATGAACACTATAGACTGAAGTGTCATATAAAATTATTTTAATATGATTTTAAAAACCTTCTTATTCTAAGTTGGTAATAAAAAAATATCTATACCTATTTATTATTGAATTATACTGACCGGCAATTACTCGTGTGCAATCCTCACAAATCACGACGAATGATTAAAGCCATTTAAAGCAATGATTAAAAAGTGGGAAAAATCAATAAACATAATATAACCACAGACAATTTTATAGTAATCGGCCATTAATGTCACAGACAATATATATTCCGTGATTTGGATTCCCAGTTTTGTTTCATAACGATTATGCCTTACTAGGATGCCAAACTGTGTTGTAGATCCGTGTGTGTACTGTATTATAAATAAATAAATAAATATCTTAGGACATCTCCACACACGGCCACCTGATCCCAAACTAAGCGTCAAAAGACCTTGTGGTATGGTAACCAGACTGCTGATAAATTAAATATATACATATAAATATATACTTAAATAGATATAATTTTTTTTACACCCAGACACAGAACAAACACCTGTGCTCATCACACAAATATTTATTCTGGGTGGGAATCGAACCCACGACCCCCGGCGTAGCAGTCAGGTTCACTAACCGCTGCACCAACAGGCCAGTCATATTAAATTGTTTTCGCTATCTCATATAATAATACTGTCGTTATCATCATCAGCGTATTGGAGTCCGCTGCTGGGCATGAACCTCCCCTGAAGTGTTAGGCCCACGCTGACTATATACCTGCGGGTTGGGGATTGCAGAGCAAAGCTTCTTGCATCACCAACGCTTCTGCCCATAGGCGTTTAGGGTATTTACGTGTACCTAGACAGACCGCGCCATACAGTAAGATAAGTCGCCTCTTAAAATACCTTGTATCCTGCACGGGGTCTAGTGTTTATTCTTATTCTGATGCTACATGGATAATAACTATAATATAATATAGAGCAATGTTTGGACCAAACGAGATTTTACCAAGAAATAATCGTATAATTATGGAAGGAAAATGGATTAACTGCCAAAACTGACTAGATATAGGTTAAGTGAGCACAGTTCTTCGTAGACTCACGTCCTATTTCATAGTGGGATATAAACCTAACTAGTGGAACGTGGGAGTGTACTACTCCCCTCTACCCACCTTTTGGGCGATTACAGGCGTGATATTACTTTACGTTAGAGCTCTTAAAACCACTAACATGCTAGTCTAAGTAAATTTATATAAATGTTTAATACATGGCGTTCATTAACTAGGTCATAATTATTACGGCTGAAAGAAAACATTAAATATAAGCTGCCATTCATAATAACTTATCTTATAAGGCAATTTTCTTTGTACTCCTCATGCTCGGGGAATTTCTTTCATATTACAAGCGCTTTCGGAAGTGAATTGGATTACAGGTAATATGTGCTTGTTGCTTTTACGACTTCATGACATAAAACAAATTTAGAATTTTTTTATACCATTTTTTTATATTACGAAACATTTTGCGTTAGTACGTTGTCGGTTTTAAGTATCTTTGTTGAAAGTATAAAACGAAAAATTTGTTATTATTTCTTGTTCAACCCGTTATACGATTAAACTGTACAAGGGCAATGGCTGTTTTGTATTTTAAAGTATCATTGTTTCCAGTTTTGTCTCCCGGTTAGGTGTGGTAGAAAGTATTACGTCATCAATCTTTGCAACTTAGGTTTCAAGTTGCATTACCTGAGTCTCTGTAGTCATCGATCCAGTTTGGACATAGGAGTTATTATAGAGTTTACATGAAAGGATATGTGCGGCTATAATATTTACCTTTACTTATATATTTTCATATGAAATCTTTAACTAAGATATACCAGGACATACTTAGTCCGTTATGATATTCTTTATCAGTCAAACCTTACCTGTTTTATATTTTCTTTTATTTATTTGTTATATACGTAACATGACGCCTGTAATCGCCGAAGGGGTAAGCAGAGGCGTGTAGTACACGAACGAATATAGTTATGTTTACCTCCTAGTACTGAATAGGTGGTAGTCTATTGCCCTACACCGTGCACATAACTACTAGAAATTGAAGTTAGACAAATCCAACAATCCCGAGATTTGAACTCAGGACCGTCAGTGGCAGTCAGCTTGACACCAACACGACCAACGAGGCAGATACTCGTACATGTGTACATATTGACAGATTTTTAATTATAATTATTTGTTATAAGAAAAATATATTACGCAAAAAATATGATCGGTTTTATCTGCAATATTAATAAATTAAATCCGCAGGTACACATAGTTGAAACGTTGATACTTATTAATTTCCGTCTCCTTCGCATCGCTCGTAATTTCGAGGGTCACACAATAAAGCAATATGGGTGTTATAAATTGTACCTTGAACGCCTACTTTTGCAATTTATAATATCTTTCTTTGAAATATATTAAGAAACATTTTCAAAAAGTCTTTTTTTTCAATCATATTCGTCGCTCCTGCAATAAACTGAAGAAAGACTGTAGCAATCCCTGGATGGCTTTTAAAGTGATTGGGTTCTATAGCTCTAGGGGGGATAAAACATTTAATATGATTAAAATTAAATATTTCTCTAGTATTTTTAAAACTGACGGCTTATATAACAGTAGGTTTGGTTTATCAATTAAGAAAATCTAAGTCACATTTTTATATTAGTGATTAACAACGTAGAACCAAATTTGAATCTAATAAGGTTTATGTTTGAATGCAATATTTAAATTTGAATAGCATTAAAGTAGAAAAGACAATGACTTTTAGCAAATTAGTGTGAACTATCATGGTATTGCCATTATTACAATATAATCGTAGATGTAACTTCACGCCTATAATCCCCAAAGAGGTAGGCAGAGGAATGCAGAACACTCCCACGTTTCACCAGTTACGTCTACGTCTCACTATGGAATTATTACAATATATGTCGTATATTTTTTGGTGAATTGTTTAATGACATTAAATTAACGTATTTTTGGAAACTTTCAACGTTTTCACATTAAAAGGTATTTTTATTAATGATGTGTTATACTTACATCAAAATCCACATGTATGTTATGTGTCATTTATTCTTGTACAAGGGTATGTTGGGTCGAAGAACATGGAAATATTTAAATATATGCATATGCAGGGAAATTAAACGATGAACACGTTATAATATTATGCATTAGAGATGACGGTAGAACGGCCAATGTTCCCAAGGAACGAGCACGCCCGTGTTCTCGAGCGCTGTTAGAGAACCATCTCTGTCTGGTCCAAGGTGAATTTGTTTACTTTATTATACTCAACTTGTTAACGCAGCAAGGTGTCTTGACCCTTTTAATGCGAGCTTCATAAATTTATCTTCAGCGAGAAGCAGTAGTGAGGAGGTAGGTGTAAAATTAGTATGTAATATGCAAACTCAATATAAATCAACATGTTGTATTATATTCACTGATTTATGTATGAAATTCTGTGTATGTACAGGCTCGTAAATTTATATGCAAAAACTTTGGAAATAGGATGTGCCCTTAAAAACTGCCAGATTTTTGAAGTGTAGTAATTTTTTTTCAACAACATCTTGTTTTGAAATTACTTGTTTCGTCCTTGAAGCTAAAATTTTTTCTAGAACAAACAGGACAAATAAGAATTAGTTAGGTCGGGATTGATGTGGAACAGGTATATAGTGCCATGGTAAGACTTACAATAATAAATGAGTGTTTGAACCGATACGTATTTGACTATGTGGTTATGTAGCTGCAAAATGGCAAAACCATGGTTGAACCGGAAGCGTAAAACAAAATGTCAGCTGTAGTACGTTAATGCGAATATTGCTTTATTAATGAAATGAATGCGTGTCATGAGGAATTATTAATTCACTGCGGTCTGTGAATGAGGTGACCATAATGTTAATGATAAATTGAGACTGCAAAGTCAAGGACTGTTAGGAAAATCTACTTACTTAATGGTTACGTATTAGTTATAACGTCTTACAATATACGTATAGCGTGTACCTTTGCTTACTTTGCTGTCAAACAGCAGTGCTTTAATTTATTATTATTATCATAATTAACCTGTGTCGGTCTATTGATGTAAGTATGCCTACTCTGATGAGCGTCATCAAGCCGCGTCGTCAACTTTGCCATCGGCGTATCCTCCAGTATCGCGATTTGGGTGTAGTCTGCGAATATATTAAGGCAAACTAATCTTCAAATGTACAAATGGGTATGTGTCTGGGCCTTTGAATTTTACAATAATATATCCATAAAATATGATTTAATGGTTAACCTAAAGAGACTTATCCGCCACCCTGGGCGGGAAAACTCGCCCTTGACGTGTTGAATACCACTAATATATTCATGCCCCTTTTACGGCGTGATAATGTTTTGGTAAGCCCCTTAATCGATGGCCCACTTCTTGCTTATTTTACTACTCGTGACATGCATTATTTAAACTTAAATTTTAACTTCAAAGATTTACTGTTTAAACCTTTTTGTAATATATAGGCCTCACCTTCACTCGTAAGTTAACGACCTGAAGCTGACGTTGGAGCGGACGTTACGTGCTAGCTGAGGCTGAAATTAACGATGTAGGTAGGAAAATTAAAATACAAGTGCCGTTAAGAAAATAAACTAATATTACATAGTATTATATGTACACATTGTATATATACTCGTTTCTAGGAAACGATGTTTTATATGCTAATATTGAAATAACTTACAAAAGCAAGAATTTATTTTATATGTACAATTGAAATCTGATCAGTATTCATTTAAACGGTGGATACTGAACTTTTCGCATCAGCAATTAATTTTCATCATACAAGAAAGATGACATATTCAATACGGGATTCATTATAATGAAAACGATGATTCATACTGATTTCGATAAAATCACTCATCTATCGCGTACGAGGTCGCAACGGAATTATATTCATGCCAAACAAATATGTATATGACATGAATAATATATAAGATTATATAAGATTTGGTTTTGTCGTTGGTCATGTGATTGCAAGCGTCACTGCTAAACTAGAGGTCTTGGGTTCATATTGGTGATCAGTTTCTATTGAATTTTTCTGAATTGAATGGTAATAGGCTCGCCACCTATTCCTTTGTAGGAGTATAACATAACTGATCTGCCGTTAGAGTATATTACATTCCTCTGCCTATCGGCTCGGGGATTACGAGCGTGATGTTACGTTATGATATATCTTACTTTTCTTGTATATATATGTTTGATTTATCAAAAGATAATCACTCAATACTAATATTACGTGTCAAATATCAAAAGAATGCCAATTACCTCTAGTTGTAGTCTCAGTATAATGTTGCCTTAACCACATTACACTACACTATGATTAGCTATGGTAACACTATACTGTACTAGCTTACTAAGGCCATAACTTTTAATTACATAAGCAATAAGGTCATTATAACATTTACTAATTTATTAAATAGACGTACTCATATACACTTAAAGTTAGTTCAGTAGATACTTAAAGGATCAGTATAGCGCCGACAGTTATAACTGCAATGTGAGCTCCATTGCTTTAAAATTAGCTTGTGGGTTAAATAGTTCGAGCAATTCATTTGATAATTTCTTATAAATACAAAATTTTATTTATAATTTTATTTTGATACTTAAATGCTTAACAGCTGAATGTACATAACATATTTAAGTTAAGCATTATACATTTATGTACGTGTTTATATATGGACCCAAAAACATTAAACCATTACATGAGGAACGCACGAATAACGTCATTTTCAATAAAATCAATTTGAAATATCTTTGCAAACCTGATTCAGCGACTGATTTAAGAACACTTCCGTCATGTTTTGATAAATACTTGTTTATTAATGAAAGCTCTGAAAGAAAAAGAAAGAAATGAAAGATTGGATTTTTATTAATGAAAGCTCACTTAATTTCATTAAACGTTATTCCGCTCCAAATACAATAATAGTAAAATTCTACTTACCTTTAATCTAATAGTTACAGAAGTTAATTTATGAATTTCTACTATTGTATTGTACATACGTACACAAGTAGTCCATTTTTTTATACGCACATGTCAACAGTACATTTTGCAAAAATTTATAAGATGCCTCCGAGGATTACAGGCGTAAAGTTACGTTTTATTTTATAACATGTATCAAAAAACTTTTAGCTTAGAGCACGTCCTTGAATAGGCACACTTTAAAAACACCAAATGTCTCGCCACGCACGCCATTCTTTTAAATAAGACAAAAAAAATTCACTTTGCACAGTACCTATGTTGAGTTTAAAATATTAATTAAGTACCACGCACGCACTGTTGGATTTTACCTACTTTAAAGTTGGATACTAACTTTAAAGTCTGGATTTGTGCCCGGTATATGATTAGAGGATAGGCACATATTCCATGATCGGACTTAAACTAGAGAAACGTGAGAATTCACTACACTCGTCCTATCTCTTCGGGGATTACAGACGTGGTGTTAAACTAAATTATTAATTATAATAAGGTTACGTTCAATGAATATACAAGGGTAGTTGCTAACATTCCAACTAAGGTCATATAACATGCGATGGTTAAACCAATTATAACATTAATGGGCGAACTGTCGTGTACACCGCGCGAGCCACGAACAATAACTATCTAAAGAAGAGGGTCCACACTAATTTAATTCGCTTTAGAATCAAATCATTCACTACTTGCATAAATATCTTTTTAAGGCAGATCACATTACAATATGTTTTTTTTTTATTTTATTTATTTATTCTTTATTGTTGGTAACAAAGTGCGTACTTAATGCCATTTGGCATTCTCTATCAGTCAACCCAGTCGATGATGAACTTTATTAATTTAATTTGCCACTCGCTATTACAAGACCGGTTTGAAACCTTGCTGGGTAGTGGTTACTATGGTCTCAGTAAAAAAACAATGTATGTAGAGATACGTATTTTTTAAATTGTAACGAGCTTCTGTACATTGCATAAATTATCTAATGCTGTGTATGTAATGTAGGGCGGAATCTTTATCAACTATTACAATGTTGCAAGATAGTAAATCAGTTAACATTAGTTACAAGTAATAATTAGTAACAAGTTAACATAACACTGCATAGGTATTGCATACAAATTCACAGATTACATAGAAGAGGACATAAATATAAGTATAAAAACATAAAATGTGCATAAAGTAACCTTTCTCGTCAAAAGTTTTGAAAAGCATTGATTAACTTCATATAAACATTAATATGTTATTATGTGTTATACAGGCTCAGTCTTCATAAGTAAGATTTATAAATATTGTAATGGTTTCGAAAACTTCCAATACTCGTTCATTGTGGGACGTAAACGTCACACAATTGTCCCACAATGGAGTAAGTGGTGAGCCTATTACCATACACTGGGCATGAATCCCGACTACGAGCAACTGCTAAGAATTATAGTTAGAACAATTCGGGATTTGAACCCAAGATCTCACGATCTTCAGTCACGTTTGCAACTATTCGGTCAACGAGGCAGTAAGTTTATAAAAACAATCATTTATATATAACTGTTTTTATGTGATTTCGATAATACCGACATATAAAATTATCACTAATTGCTCTTAACCACACGAGTGCCACAAATGAACATCAGTACATTTATTATAAAAGAGTATATTCAATTGTGGTTCACACCAAAGTTATTAAATTAATATGTTAATACAATGCAAAAGCATGGAATTTTATATAAATAATGGAAAATAATTCCATTATGCCACTATTTAATCCCGTTCTCCAGTTATACTTTACAAAAATGTTTAACCACATGAAGATGTACCGCCTCCTCAATGTACCAACCACCTCAATGTAAGTGATTACCATTTCCTATGACCATTTGCGACGCCAGAGATGTGAACAACGTATTATCACCTCTAAAGGACTCGTTTGACGCTTTTTTGATAAACCCAATTCGAATACACGGACTACATCAATTTCAACATTTTGCATGAATGTGATGTATATCAAGTGATAGCAACGAACCACTGGAGACCAACACGCTTGTGACGCACGTAAAAACACACACATGAAGTATAAAGGTTTACATATATACTCGTATATTCAATGATGGATTATACGTTTTAGTGTAGGAGGAGTTACTTTTCGGTATTCCGTTTGCCTGTCAACGTTTGACAAATTGGTATAATTATGTATGTATCTGGAAAACTTTGGCTTTATCATGTAATGAGCTTGCATGCGCATATAGAATTTCACGTCTAAAAAAGATTAATATCACCCTTGTATTTTCCCAAAGTGGTTGGTAGTCGAGTATAGAACTTACATGTCTCACCTTTCATGCTATACATATGTCCCATGGATGTTCTATTGCTTTATATCGGACACAAAATTAGACTTTGAGTTACTACCAGAAAGTTCGATTTAGAAAAAAGTAATGACACTTTGCTCGTCCTGAGTATCAAAACCTGGGAATCGGACCTCTTGTTCAGCAGTCGCATTAACAACCAATAGACTAGAGGCTGTCTAATTTCACATCTAAAAATATGCCGTTCCCTATCTCAACTCCATCACATAGCGTCAAAGAGATTTTTATCTGTACATTCTAATTCTTCTCGCGATTTATGTTTGCTTTGCCTCGTCGTGTGCAGCTGTGACATAGTTTTTTTTTGTTTTTACTTTCAGTTGAAACTAATGCAAAATTATGTATAAAGATACAAGTCGTGTTTTCTCGTTGATCTTATTGTCTAATGGTGTTTGAATATTTTTGAAGAGAATTAACGTCTCTATATCGTGCATTTTAACGATAATGTATAGATTTTAGATGATAGGCTTTTCATTTCCTATTATCTCGAACTCTTGAAAAAGGTTTTTCTGAAGATATAGAAAAAGTTGTAAGCTCCTACCTCATCGAAGTTAAATAGAAATTTCGTCGTAGTAATATATCCATATGTTGTAAAACTTTGCGGTTAATGTGATGTATGACATAAAATAAAAATATTTTAAAGCTTGAGACGTATTTACATTATTGTTATGTAAAGAATTGTACAAAAATATGTACTAAATGTACTAAATATATAATAGTTTTGGTTAAAACAATAAATTTTGAACCTTGCATTTTTCACTAACGGTTGTCCCAATGGTTACAAGCGCGATTGCTGAACAAGAGATCCTGGGTTCGATACCTAGGTATTTAAGCAACACTATCTTTACCCAAGATTCATGGTAGAAGATTAAGGCAAGATCAATCGTCTGTCTGGGCTTTTCTCGTTTCCAATAAAGTGTATTATTAAAGTAATTATTAATTTCAATACCTGTCATTCGTTTTGTAACCAATGGCGGCCAGAACTAGATTTTTCTTTCCTTTATACGTTTCGTGGTTGTATCTTATTATCTGTTAAGATATCGTCGTGTCGTTTTCTGGCACGAACGGATAATGAGATTCCAAAATAGACCCGACCGATGCATAGTGTGACATCGTTTTGTTCCGCGGCCAAGTGCGGCGCCGAATATCGGTCAAGTTTGCGTTATTGCTCGTCTATTCGGTGATATTCCATATTTGATTTATGCAGTATTGAAAGCAAAACAGACTAGAATATTGTTTGTTGAAAACGTGTAAAGGTTGCCAATATGTTGATACCTTCCAACGGAGTTATCACGTTTCTACTAAATTGTAATTGTTGTTTCGCTTGTCAAAGTTCATTTTTTGTCTTTCTGTCATTTAGTCATGATTTGGAATATATTAATTATTATGTGTTAAAAAATCTAGATTTAATTAAATATCATTAAATACCTTTCACTGCGTATCTATAGGATAGATACCAAATTACTTTTATTTCTTTTTATTTCTAGTAGTATTTCTTCAAAATTTGTGTATAAAAGTGTATTAATATTGATACGAGTATATATTGTAAGTAAAGCAATATAAAAATAGGGAATACTTTTAATGTAGAGTACATAATATATGTACATATCCTATACGAATATATCCAGTGACATTATTATTATTATATTTGCCAATCAGTGCTCTGTGCCTACTCCGTAAGGGACCTGACGCGCAGACATGTATGTATGTATTATCAAAGAGGGGCTACTTTGAAAAAAAACTCAAATAAAACCTAACAGCGACATTTGTGAAAGTATACTCGCAAGTCCTCAAAAGTTCGCCCAATTGCTGTGTATTCGGCCTCATCGGCATTACGAGTCGTCAAATAAATTTTCATTTACGCCGGCCTCCTGGGAACTCCCTCACTCGTAATAAACACACGCGACGTGGACATATTTTGCTTCTCATAGAAACGCACCCCCCCCCCTCCCTACGGGAGTCAAAATGAAACGTTCATATAAATGTAGCCTCACGTAGGCACACTTTAATCGAGTTTCCTTCCCATCAGGTAATTGATCCATTATAACGCCGCTCCG
>DWEJ01001861.1:0-12288 GCA_018245835.1 Mysoria sejanus stolli | reverse complement strand
ACTAGATATTTTTGCAAAGAGTAGTCATACTCTTCGCATATTAAGATACATTATATTGTATTTTTTTTATATTTCATTATATTAAAGTCTGGTCTAGTCAATATCATGCACAATTTAAACAGAGCACCAACATGTAGTATTTCTAAAGAAATGTTATTGGGGATTGGGATGTAGTTTGCGAGCGCATATTTATAACTGACAATTCAAATTGCATGCTGCGATGTAACCTGTATAATGCACAATGGTACCTGGTTGTAAGGGCCCGGCATTTATGTGACATGTACTTAATTTCTTATTTAGAGATCTACAATGAGGTCTATATTGAAACGCCTTTTTATTAGTAATTAACTCGTACAATTAAATCGTAGTAATTAACTCGTATATATGCGATTTGCAAAAATTGAATTTTAACTCAATACCAATATGCTGTTTAGCACTATTTCTACCACGAATTTGTGTATACTTATTTCGACCAAAAGGTGTCTTTTGACACCTTTGCGTTTGGATGCAAATAACTATAAAAAAAAATTAAAACATGTTCTCTTTTAATTTTTGTTTTGTATTTTAAATACAAAATAATCAAATAAATAATCCAGCTCATCTTCTCTTTCAGATTGTGAGACTTCATCAATATCAGACCATTCTTCACTCATATTATGATTTATTAATTAATACCTATTTGATTATTGAAATTTTGGACATCCTTAGAATTAGATACAAATTAGACTAAACCTAAAAAAAAATACGAAATAACAATTAAAACCTGACATGGCAATTTTAACAAATTTTAGACGACTGTATATTTAAAATGAAATCACTACGAAATAAACACCAGAACTAAAAACTGCGCTGAACAATTCATTTTTAAACTAATCACTTCAATTATTTGCAGTAAAATGCAACATTGCAAACAACAAGCAAATATAATAATTATACCGGGAGTTAAGTGATGCCGGTCTAGATTTTCAAATTGCTGGAATTTTAGTGTAAAATTTATTTAAAATCAATTATTTAAAATCGTTAAGGTGTCAAAAAATACCCCATGGTAGAAATAGGTTTATCATGTACGTACATATAGATCCAGTATGAGCTGGAAAATAATAATGCTAAATTTAACAATTATTATGCGAATAGTCAAAAGATTAACCGAGAAAAAAAAATTAAGCTTTGAAATTAATATCAAGTTAAAATTTTAAAAGGTGTTTTTTGACACCTTTGGTAGAAATAGAGTTAACACCACTATGCATTTCCAAACGACCTGTCAATTGACAGTTATTGTTGATTTTCGTATAAAAAAGATCTATACAATTAGTATTTTTTATAATTCATTTATTAATTTAATATGTTTTATGTGTGAACGTAATTAATAGTTAAATAACAATATGGGTTTAAGGTACGTTTATTAAAGAAGCGTTAATTATTACCGGGACGCTGCTAGTCAATAGCGATAATATCCACTTCCATCATTATAATTAGTAATATTTTATTTTCTGCTCAGTGTTTCAATTCTAGATTGTTTTTTATTTATTTTTTAACGCTATATTTATATACCTGCGTAACATTTATAATCTCTGCCAGTTTTTGCACAATATTTGACAACTTTTGAATATTTATGTTTTGAAAATTTGCGTGACATTTATATTCTTCGTTTCATTTTACATTTTGTTTGCTTACAAATTGTTTAAATTTTTCCTTGTGTTTTAATTTCTTATATTTATATATATATAAATTCGTGTAATTCTAATAACTTTCTTTTATATGCATATTGTATCAGTAAGTGATTAATTGACATGATTTAAAAATGGTTTTACCAGGAAAACCGATTTCAAAAAAAACGGGCATTGAAACAAAAAAATATATAAATAAATTTTCGTTTATTTGTTTGCTCATATCTATTAATTCAATACGAAATTATAACTAAAATTCGAGTCCATGTTAGAGAATTTTAATAAACGCAAACGGAAAGTGCATTCTGTCAAACAAAATTAAAATTTACCTGGTTGGTTCATACATGCCCCCAGTTCTGGGGAGACAAACATAAGGGAAGTACAATTTTTTTTTGAAGTCGGTTATTAACATTTTCAATGTATGGAAATGCCATTGTGATAGCATAGCTGTAGCGAGTAGGTAACAGAATTGAATACAGGTACTAATGGTGGGTTGTTAATCTACCTTACATGTGGTCTGTTTTGTTGTTTTTAGAATTATTACGATACACAACGCTAACGCCATTCTCGTACTCGTCACTTTGCGCTTCGTGATTTATAGAATGTATTTATTGAGCCCTGGACGAATGCCTATTTTATTTCGTCTTCTCTACTAAAATTAATGAAATGAATATTTATAAGCTGTTTTACCAAGCACAGTTGGTAACTAACATTAAAATGAGATATCTTGTAAATTATGTAATTAAATTTATTGCTTAGCACTACAATCCAGCAAGTGTTGCCACACGACATATTTTTTCAGCTTGTAACATATAAATGTATTTTTTTGTGCACTCATATAAAGCTCGCTTTGTTTGACCAAAATTGAATCTGCTGCAGCTGCAGCGTACGTTGTAAGCTTCTGGCATTAACAACGAATCACATGTTTAGATTAGGCAAGACACGAGAAGTATTTTCTGTCATATATTAGTTTATTACGTCCTCAAACTAGATACATATCTATCATATATTACCCTATGATGTTGATAAATTACTTATAAAGCCAACAAATATTAATCTTACTGTCTTATGTTGTGCTTAAATTAAATACAAATCTATTATATTATATTAGTCTATGATGTCCTTAACTTACATACCAATATAATGTTTCGTTGTGATCACGTTGTTTCTGTTTTTGTCTTTGAATTAACGTGCGGCCAATGCGCCTTAAAATTTTATTGAAATGGTTTCGCTCTTGCACACTGTTTTCGTAGCCACAAACCACGTGGCGAGCCACGTGTCGCGCTTGGAAAGTGAAGTATGGCGTATCTGTCACTGAGTTGTCCTTGTTCACCTACGCCCCGTGTACCATCAGTTTTCGGTCGGGCTAACTATACGGGTTTTTAAGTTATACAGGTATATCTATAGTCTATCGTCCGCTAAGTACTGCAATTATATTGTTTTTGTTACATATAAGACAGGTAACAGACCTGTTCTTTCTTGTAGTGGATGACTAAAAATAAAATTAGTTTATAAATTCAAGGAAGTCTAATAATTTAATTAAATGACCTTACTGCGGTTTCATTCACTTGGGCTGGGAGACGGAAGAGGGAGTGGAGCGCGCGGGGGCGGGGTTTCTGGTCATTGACCCCGTGTACAGTTTACAAAGTCACTAGAAGATGTCTTGCTTGTAATATGTGACAGCAGCGGCAATACTATTTCCGCTATTTTTGTATTCCGAGACCCTTAACGCTTCTTTCTTCCTTTGTCGCTATCTACTAAGTCGCGGCGTGCTATTATGTACACCATGTCAGTAACGCAAGTGCCTGCGCAAGGCGCGCTCATCGCTGCTGCAGCTAGAAAACAACTCCCGACAGTTTTTGCCAGCGTAAATTCTTAGTCATCGTCAGTGTATATTTTTAATATGTGTGTTATATTTCCTTTTCAACACCTGGTGTAACATTGATGAAGCGATCTGTTGAAATCTCCACATAAAGGAGACTACAGTGAACTTCGAAAGCCTTGCCTCCCGTTGACTATGCGATTCTTTAGGTGAGCTGTACTATTGATAAGAATAGTGGCAAAATCTCATGTCAGTGCAATATTACCATCTAGCTATGCTAATTTGTCTTAGAATTATAACTCCATCAAACGCCTTAGCAGCGCCAACTCGGATGCAACTTCATAAACATTTACTATGAGTAAGCTTAATAATAATAATATTGCACCATTTTTTAACTTCGGTTATTCTATCACATTTCCATTTCATTTATAATAAGCCATCCAGATTATATTTTTACGAATTCCAATTTTGCAATTTAAGTGTGGAATATTCTTAAAAAATCGAAAATTGTTTATTCTAACTAATTTATACATAAAGTACATGAAAGTAATTACTACTATTAAAATTGAATACAGGAACAAACAAATTAACAATCGTTGTCGCACTGTAAGTCTTTCGCGGTGAGTTACAGTGTCTACTGAAGCCCAATTCGCTTGTGGGGTTACCGTAATGGCACTTCACATTACAATCGTAAGCACAATAGGTTCATCGCGACATAACTGCCAGATTGCGCCTTTGCGAAAATAAACAATGTGCGAGAATTTTCGCTCTCGCGGTTTCTTTAATGATGCTCTACGCCAATACGGCTGCACGCCATTACAACAAAGACAACGACATAAAACATTTCGTATTTGACAGATATCACAAACAAAATATCTACGATATTATACAGAAAATACAACAACATGAAGAATTATCTCGTGTTATGTCTGCTCATCCAGCCTTCGCACGCCTGGAGACATCATTCCTTATCGATGTCCGAAAGCCTACAAGTCTGATCGGAACTTTGGCAGCTCATATATTGGTCAGACAAAACGAGGTACGCACGCGTAGAAACAAAGGCGACTTAACGTATAAGAACTCGTAAATATCTGTGATGGCACTATACTTGTTAGATTATAACATAATATTTGGAAGAAAATGCTATAGATATTAAAAGCAATCTAGTTATTAGTAGAGGAAGCGAAGTGAACGACGACGAGGCATCCATCCAATGATTTTCCGTGGAAATGCACTGATTGGTAACGGCAACTTTCCTACCCATTTCTGAGTAGCCTCGACCATATCTCTGGTTATTTTTGATTCAAAGTAGCATATCTAGTATCCGTTTAGAGAAGGTTGAATTTTTGATGGATTGGTTTTTTTAATTATTGATAGTGAAGTTTTCACTATGAATAATTAAAAATTATTCATAAAAATCATTCCTAAAATTTTTGTTCGAAATTGGCTTGTAAAATAAGCATCAATATATACGTATTGCTAACGCGAAGCAAAAGTGATTTGACTGTAGTTCTTTGATTTCAAATCCACCGCTACAGTTTAACCCATTTAGACCCATACCTTAATTAGCAGTAAATAAAAGGTTTTTAAAATAGTAATTGGTAGATACCGATGTAACCAAATAAAAAACGTAAATATTGGTTTTATTTTATTTGATTTTAATATATATATATATAAATTCCGTCCTCAAATGGGACCACTGGGCTCAAGTGGTATTAAAATTTTCGATACAATTTTTTTCGACGCAGTATTTTACAACACTCTGATTGCCAACGCGTCTTTTTATAGCTTACTGCACATCTCAGTTGATGGAAAAGATTTTGGGGGTAGCGTACCCCCCCCCACCCCTCCCTCCCCCAGGCTGCAGACTTGGCACTGCAGAAGCTGCTGGGCACATAGATACACTGCCGTTTCCGTCTCTCAAATAGTGACGAGCGATGTAACGACGAAAATCAAGCTGGTGTATCTTGTTTATATTGGTTATTAGGTGTAGGCGCCATTAATATGCAACAGCGAGATCCATATGACAGATCACAGAGACCGGAGAACAGATCGCTACTGTTCTAATCTTCATTACCTTTATTAGGAAACACTTCCACATTTCTGGTATGTCTCGTGGAATATCAGTGCTTTGTATATTGACATCGTCTTCTTCGTCGGTAGCCACACTTAGTTCTGGAGGTAGCGCAACTAAATCTACCCGTCCGACTTCTCCTTCTTAAATAATTACAGCTTCAATTGCTCCTCGAAAACCCTGGTATTCATTGCGACCGCTGCTTAATATCCTACGTGTCCTACGTGATTTTGCGAATAAAGAAATAATAATTTACTTCTGATGTGCCCATTGGCCCCAATTGGGGACAGCGTAGTAAATGCTGAATTTATTTTATTACAACTCTTCTTTTCTAATCAAATATAATTATATTAAATAGTATACTATGTAATTGAGTATGTTTGTACCGAAAACAAATGTATCTAGAAGTAAAACAAAAAGTTATAAATAAAAAATACTTACTTTTTACCTTTACTGATTTATGAAACAGCTCCACAAATTGCACAAAATGAACAAATATAAATGTTTTTTAAATGACTTTTACGGCCACAACATAAAGATATACTTTCTATCGTCACAATTCTAAACATGAACTGTATAAAAACAAAAATATAAATAAATAAGGGTACTTTTATAAGTGTGCCCATTTAGGCACGGCGGGTCTATATAGGTTAAACTGACAAGGGTTAAATTGTTAAACTAATTACTATAAGTAAGTTTAACTTACTTATAGTAATCTAACTATATCTTTGATTTAATTAAGAATTTAATAAACAACTGTTTGAACACCTATTACTATGGGCTCTAATGGCCGCTAGCGGGTAATAATAAGACTTTTCGTATGCTATACATGGTGGACATTTTTAATAATTCTTTACATAATCTAAAATGTTAATAAATTATTTTTGCCATCTCATCCCAAATCAATAACTTGAGTTGAATTGAATAACTTGAATAAATAAGGCAATAAGATATAAATTAGTAAGTGCTATTTTTTATATAATGAGTGTGCATATTTATTAAACATTTCACATATGGACCTCAATTGCGTGTCGATCATCATAGCGAAGTGCGAGATTAATGCGAGAGTTGTTATTTTAAATTTGATAATTTTGGGAGACAAGTAAATGGCGTACCTCTATAAGTGAGCTATATGCGGGCCATCCAGGTTACATTGTACATATTTGTCAGTCGGAGAGTAGTGTAGAATATGTTCAAGGTCAATGTGTCTGCCCACTACCATGTCACATAACATGGCCGTGTCAGCAATCAAGTACTGCATGCATACATGCATGTATATATTAAGAGACCGTGTCGAAACCGTGTGAACAGCGAACATTTCTCTACGTAGTTGTGAGATTGAGTTGTGATTTGAGGATTGATTCAAAAGTAATGACAGTATAATATTTGTAGTGTTTGCATATATATGCATTCAATTGAATACAAATACAAGAACACGAATTTACAGAACAACGTGTAGATTGCAATCAAGTACTTCTGCCTGAATAAAAATGTCTGCACTAGGGATAAAAACGAGTAATCAGCCTGCCTGCGTTGTAATACAAATATAAAACATGTTTACTTGAGTTATATTAAGTTAAGCTATACAAGATACATCAGAAAACATTTAAGATTTTATTCTTAAATATTTTTTTGCATGCCACAATAATGTTTAGAAAGGAGAGATCGTTCTACTTAGGTATCACTTAGGTTATAGTTATAAAAGATGCATTAAAATATTTTGAATTACTTGAAGTATAATAATTGAATAAAGGTAAATGTTGTCTTTTATGGCTTAGATTGATTATAGGTGTATTAATTATTAGATAAAATAATTATGTTTCTAAAATAATTAATTTGTGAATTACATACATAGGACGTCACTGGACCTCGTTTCGTTTTTGAGACCAAGCAACAATGTTACGACATGGAAAATCGCATCGCTTACATGAAAGAAATTCAAAGTCGTTAATCTAATTCAAAAGAATATCGCCCCCAGATATGAAGACATTAACGGGGTGGTGGCGGCTACAGAAACGTTTTGGCACGATCTAGACTTTTTTCAAAAGGTGTTCGCCCGCTAGTCAGCCAGTGGTCAAAATTTGTCTACTTGCTAAGATTTTATGCCAGAACATAGAACATAATCATGATTTTGGTTGATCTTCATTCTGTTTCATATCATTACTTTTGAATCATATCTTATTTAGCAAGTGTCGATGCGGTCTGACTATAGCTTATGTCGTTGTTAAGCCCTGGCAAGACAGACACGACAGCGCCATTAAATGAGGGGCACTATCCCCTGGATACCCCCTCTGTACCTAGACCGTTGAAATTTTATCATCGCCGATCGCGCTTTACATGGTTGTAAATCGTTTTGATATGTCTCAGTTGGCATTAAAGTGTCCTGACTTAAATTTTTCTTGGCTGGTACCTTCATAGCACGTTCATGGTATGTGCACGGCGTAGTCGGCAGGGACCTGTGAGATTTTTTTAATTTGTTTTTAGAATCGTTTGACCCTTTCACCGTGAGTGTTGAATTTATCCAACAAATAAGATTATAGTGTCCATTTAAATAGGACAGTAAGCTTGGGACAAATATCTTTGCTCGTAAGGGTATTGGGGTGGGATGAATAATAATATTTGTTTTTCGTTATTACATTTCACTCTATCGGAAACTAGTTTGTATCAGATTTCTAACAATTGATTACATCTTCATACGCTTCCTTTTCAAAAATTAAAACCATTAAATTAACGTATGAAGCTATATAACTTTATAACTTTACTAATATTACCTTTAATTTAAATGGGACCAGCTTGTTTAGCTTGTAATAATTAGATTTGTATTAAGCGTGAAAAGACACTGCTGTGTGCATGTATTGAAATACTTTCCAAAATGCAGAGAATTGCAATAAAAACCTAATAATTTATATTTAAACTCTCGGTAGAGTGGAATGAAATTGTATTGCGTAATGATATTTTATGATCTAGGCGTAAACTGGTAGATAATTGACATAAAAATAAGCGGTTAAAGGGTTAAAACGTAGATAAATGTGTGTTCCGCGTTCTATGTTATATTTCGCCCGGTGATAACAACTATGGTATACTTATAGTCCTCACATAAAAAGATTATTTATTTAAACATCTCAAATGTATAAGATACATATTTACACGGACCCATTAGCTGTTTTACACAAAAGTGAATGTTAATTTTGAAGTGATCTCATTAAGTTTACTACGGATATTTTTTGTGACGGAACCCGTGAGACAATTTAAACTGTTCGTCTTTTAAATTAATATCTAAATCACCCTTACGCACAATTGAATTGCGATATTTCTGTGATGCGTTTTATTTTCACGAATAAAAAATTATACGTACTTATTTATAGGCCGAAAAAATAATTGCTTTCAAAATCTGTTTAATAATAAACAATGTTGATAGTACAGATTCAGTACAGTACAGGCTATGTGTCCGTGTAAATAAGCCAAGTGTACATTTCATATACTCAGCTTGCGAATACTTACGAGATTCGAAGACCATTGCGAAAGTATTATTTTTTATATATTCAGCATAGTACCGAAATCCTTTTATAGATGTATTGGATGAGGCATCTGAAGATCACGGGGGCTGGCCTTTTTCTAAGTCGGCAACTAAGGTTAGTCGTTGAAATTGTGCCTGGAATAAAAAGGAGCTACTGCTGCACTTGTGTAAATAAATCTTGTAATGGTGTGTTCATTTTACAATCAATGAGTACACATTAAGTGAGTATAATGTAGCGCTAGCGAATTCACCTGTTCTCTAAACAGTGCGATACACGGACTGCTCATTACACTTCAAGTGTAATACGATTATGTTATCATAAAATAATTACACATTATAATGTGGATTTATCAGAGTTATTAAGATCGTAATTCAGATTCGGTACTCACTTCGTGTTACGCACTGTTTTGCTGAGCGATTTTTACAGGGTAACCCAGGCATATTAAGCTGTTTAATTGTGTCTATATACTTTAATTATTCCTAATAAACTTATTTACGTTCCGATGGTAAAAGTTAACAGACGTATTCACTCTTGCTCTCATAATAATATTCGTTTTTAACTTTATGTGGACTGAAAGATATTAATACCTAAACCATGTGGTAGTTGAGTACGTTTTTTTGGGGAGTTTTTAGAATAATGTATCAGTGACTAATAAAACCGAAACTAAAAGATTCAATCTCTTCAATGCACCTAATATTTTCTTTAAATTTCGTTTTCGATTTCGTTCAAACACACCAGGACCAGTCATGTAATCACTCTGACGTTACAAGTCTATAAAACCTTGTAAATTTTTAGGGTGATATAAAGTTTTATTTATACTTTTTGAAGTGAAAACTTCTTTTGATGCACCGCACACAGTTTTTGGTAGGCTATAAGTGAGGCTCATTAGCCACGCTCTAAGGAGAAAGACTCGATCGTGTGAGCTCCGGGCCGCCGAGTGTACTCGAGCAAAAAAGACAGAGTTAGCTGCTCTTCACTGCTCTGTCGCTGTGTTTACTATATTCAATTTATATGTAATTATTTTTATTATTTTGTATTATTAATTATCCAATAACATCCAATCCAATAACAAAGTTTTCACTTCTGCCGTGCGGTCTTAAGTACACACGTTTTTTATAATAAAGTATGAGTTTGAAGTTTTATAAGTGCTGAAAAATTTAACTATACGAAACTATTCGAAAAGTTATTTATTCAAGTACATAGAAAACAAATAGGTGGGGTCAGGGGAATCCGACACATGAGCACACATGAGCGAGCACACAGTCTATATTCTATTTTGGTGGCGTTCATTATTATTAAAAGTACTTATTTCCAACATTTACAAAAATTCAGATTGAAACTTTGATGTCCCTAAAAATAGAGTTGGCTTGTTATAAAAACAAAACATAACCGTAGAATCAACTCCTGAAATCCATACAGGGGTTTCCATAGTTCCCAAAACAGCTAATGTACCAAAAGAAGATTATTAAAAAAGTTACATTTAGGTTAAGAAAAAACACTTAATTCCCTAATAATGTAAAACTGTAATGCTAACCCATATTGGCCCAATAATATTTTTCACGAACCAATCAACTCATCATTTAGTACACATACATATTTCGAAAAAGTGCGTATAGAGTTCAGTGAATTATTTCAATATCTTCCTTAATTTATGAATAATTGATAAATTAATAAATTTTGGTAATTTCAATTCTGTTATATTTTAATAATACGACTCCTTGGGCATGTATGGGTTGATGTATAAATATATACAGCCTTGACCAAAAGTGCTAGGCATCTTTCAATGACTACATTACATAATCAAATCAGTGAATAATAAAAATAGCTTATGTATATATAAGTAATACTACTGGTTACATTTGTACATTTTATTAATAATAACTTCTTGCTAACACTTGTACATTATATCAGTAATAACTACTAAGTAATACGTCTGTACTTCGCTGAGCTCGGCACGAGAGTACCGTGCTATGGAGCTATGCAGAGTCAACACTCTGCGTATAGCCCCATCAAGAAATCTAGCACGAGTACCGCCTGCACTGACTACGTCACGTTCCGTCATCTGCAGACACTACCGTTTCTATGTCACGTGGCGTTGCCAGCGAACGCCATTTAGGGATCACAAAATATGCATATATTGATATAAAAATGAAATTTTAATTGCACTTGGTCGGACCACCCATGCCTTTAATCACGAATTAGAGCGTCGTGCATACAACTATAGTGCACTCTGTAACGATGGCTACCCACTCATTTCATAAAGCATTTATGAATGCTGCTTTTGACTTCATGCTATGCTCCTCCGTTATCTTACGTAACTTCACACCTGTAATCAACGAAGCGTTAGGCAGAGGAATGCAGAACATTCCCACGTTTCATCGGTTACGTTTACGTCCCAGTATGGAATAGGTGGTGAGCCTATTGCCATGCATCGAGCACAAATTTATTTTCATGATATCTGTAACTCACGTAGAACAAAAACAAAAGCTCCACCTAACGATTAACACAATTGTGTTGCTATGTCTAAGGACTTAACTACAATGTATCGTGTTTCGATGTTCCTACTTCCGATATCAGCAGTAAAAATAAAGAAAGATTCGTCCAGCTTCAAGGTTGTTATTAAACATTATAACTCGCCTGAGTACGATTTAGTACCACATATAAACTTAAGCTAAATAATGCAATGCGCTAAAAAACTTTCAGCTGTTTTAGACGAGACGAAATGTTGGTTTCGATTTTGGTTTGAAGTGTTTCAAATTGTTTCGGTACGGATATTGGCAGGTAAACTATTTAGAAACATTAGCGCACATATGACCTGCCTCCCCCGAGATTGCTTTGAAATTGGGTATTTCCGGATATCCCTCTTGAAAATCGTTTTGCAACAAATCATATTAGTAAAATTTTAAGAAAATTATTTTGAGCGAATTAACCTGTTATAATATAACAGACATACCATTGTAAAAAAATCAAAATTTGTATACAGAGGTAAATATCTACAAAACATTGTAGATTAAGAAAGTGAATAAATCTAAAAATATATAATATATATTTTAAACCATATAAAATTTTTCTTATTAATAATATTAAGTTTACCTTAATATTTTTAATAAGAAATATTTTTTTTATCTTTACGCCTGTAATCCCCGAAGAGGTAGGCAGAGGAATGCAGAACACTCCCACGTTTCACCGCATACCTTTTTACGTCCC
>DWEJ01001860.1:0-12289 GCA_018245835.1 Mysoria sejanus stolli | reverse complement strand
AATTAGAAAAACTCTTTTGTAGTGTTCGACCCGGGAATCGAACCCGGGACCTCCAATACGACCAACGAGGCAGTAGTAGGCTTTTTGTAGTCACTAAAAAAGTCGTAATGAAAATCAAAATGTCAATTATGATACATAATTAACGTTAATATTTATACAATACTAACATCACTCAATTGTTTTGTCTTGCTGGAATCCCTCCACTTAAACTTAAACTTTATGGTATGGTATTAAAGTTCAGATTGACTTTTAAGTATTATTATGAATCTTTTGTATGGGAATATAGAGAAGTGTTGTTTATAGACTTTTTCAGGCAACTTTTTAAAATTCCCTATATTTAATAATGGTCTATATTTAATACAAATAACATCTTTTATAGGTGATGAATTCAAAGGATGGCTGGGTGGCACCATGGCGAATAATACATGGTCAAACTACCAAGAGGGCTATACTTGGTTCAAGTGTTTCGGTGTGTTTTTCCCAACAATCACTGGTATACTAGCTGGAATTAATATGAGTGGTGATCTCAGGAATCCATCTATAAATATACCTAATGGTTCCTTGGCAGCTATCAGCACTGGGTGAGCATGTACTAAACAATGATCCTTACAGTATAATATTTTATACATTAGTTTTGTAATATGTACAACATGGATATTTAAGCAAGAGCAGAAATGATAGCTACAAAATATATCTGTTTTCATACAATATCAATACTACTAACACAATATCTTAATGTTGTAAAAAGATTTTCACAAAAGTCTCACCTAAAGCTTTAAAGTATAAAAAAAGTTTGGGATCGGCCAAACTCATAGATTAGTTAATTATAAAGAATTTAGAAAGTATTATGAAGATAATCTGAGAATTCAATTAGATGAATATGTGTTTGTGAAAGTGAGCTAGATATGCAGTGAAACATTATAATTATTCAGATACAAATTGCAGAAAAAGACAAAGGCAGGCAAAATTCAGGCTTAGCATATAATGCTATAATTATAGTTTATGTGTTAAATAGACGAAGCATACTCCTTAATCAACACTTTTTTGTTTCAGGACATTTTTATACTTAATGTTTATCATAACATTAGCAGCAACAGTTACTAGAGAAGCGTTGCTGAAAAATTTTTCAATAACAGCTAACATATCAGCTGTAACTGTTCTTCTCCTTGCTGGATTGTACGTCAGCTCTATGAGCTCTTGCTTAGGTGCTATGTATGGAACACCGAGAGTCTTGCAAAGCATCGCTAATGAAAAAGTCATACCTGGACTGGATGTACTTGGACATGGTGTATGATGTTTTTAGTTTTCTATTCATTAGTTTTAGAATTATCCTATCTTCAATCGTCTTTTTGTATATTTCCACAGAGAGGTCCGAACAAGGTTCCTGTATATTCCATGGTGGTAGTAGCAGTAGTGACAGTAACATTTATCATCATTGGTGACATCAACAAACTGGCACCGATTGTCACCATGCCATTCCTTATCACTTATGCTAGTATTGATTATTCTTATTTTGCTCTCGCGCAAACATTTGATTTACAACATAAACGTGAAATGAGGTATGTTTTTTTGTTACATTTTTATGTCATGATGCCATTATATTATAATTTCATTCACCTGTGCATACACTTTATTATCAGCCCATTTACCACTGTTGGACATAGGTTTGTTTCGATATACAGGATGATATTTTTCAATATGCACAATGTAGTATGTTGATAAATACTGTAAACAATATGAAGATATTGGTTCACAGAATTGACTATCTGCTCTTTTAAACTAATGTACTGCTAATCTAGCTGTTATTTTAAAACCTTTTTACACTAGAATACAGCTCGATATGTACATTAAAGATAGTTCTATGTATTGTTAAATAGATTCCAGGGGCCTACCCAAAGGGACATGCAAGTTTATGGTGCTACTGGAAGTGATCTTGACCTGTTATTCCCGGAAAGGATACGACACAAAACTGTAGGAGTAAGTATTTACTCATGTTGTACTTAAAAGGTTTAAATGGAATTGGTCATATGCTTGCTATAAGATTATAAAAATCATAGAACTGCCCACTGGCCACCAAGGCATTTAGCCATGCCCGGGTCAAGTGTGCCATAACATAATCTGCTCGCTCTGGGTTTAGTCGCCGCTTACGACTCTCATGAGATCAGGCAGTCTCCAAAGAGGTAGACAGGAATACAGAAAACTCTCACATTTTACTGGTTAAGTTTATGTCTCACGTAACGTAACTTCTCAACGTAACTTCACGCCTGTAATCCCCGAAGATGTAGGCAGAGGAATGCAGAACATTCCCACGTTTCAACGGTTACGTTTACGTCCCACTATGGAATAGGTGGTGAGCCTATTGCCATGCATCGGGCACACATTCAGACTATGAACCACTACTAGAAATTTAATTTAGATTTTCTAGAATTTCTTCTAGAAAATTTCTAAATGAGAAAAACTCTTTGGTAGTGTTCGACCCGGGAATCGAACCCGGGACCTCCCGATCTGCAGTCGCACTTGCAACCAAAAGGAAATTTTAAAAAAGTTTCTGTTTATTGTTCTGTGCTGTTGTTGTATTAATTTTTGTTCACGCTGACCACCCATCGTTATGAACAAACTGCTGAAATATAAAAGCTAATTTTATCAATTCATTACGTATGTAACCTTGATATAGGGTTGCTAAAACAATCCTTAATCATCGTTCACTGCAATTATTATTATTATTAACTTCAGAATTACTCCGGCAATCCGCAAAGTTCCTGCTATTTATCATTAATTATACAAAATATCCCTAATATTTGCACTTTTGTTTCATAATCACAAGAAAATACAATTACAATATTACAAGTGACTTTCTTACTCTTACAAATCCATATTTCCGGCATATTTTAAGAATTTAGTATTTGTACACAGTAAGACTTTACTCAGTAAATTTATACTAATAGGCTAACACGTATATAACCTAAAACTGTACGAAATATGCATTGTATTGCGTTATTATTGAGCATTTATGGGTTAAGAAATCAGGTTCCTATACAACAATTTCGCAGAGCCATTACTTACATAAATCTGCCCCTTAACTAACAATGTCAAACCGCCCAACCTTAAACCTATTGTATGTAACCTAACCAGGGGTTTCGTCAAAGCAAGGACGGAAGGTGACTTGCTCCATCGAGCCTGAGTCTGCAACTCCAAGTTAGCGCTTTGAACGTGACCAGTATCTTATTGGAGATGAAAGTTACGATAAAAGTCCGTAGAGTTTAAGTACGTACTTATGTTTACCTAGTAACATCACGCCTGCAATCCCCGAGGTGCTAAGCAGAGGAGTGTAGTACACTTGCACGTTTTACCTGTTACGTTTACTTTCCACTGTCAAAGAGTTAGGAAGCCTATACCGGGCACAAATCTCGATTCCGAGCCACTACTTTAAGACTCTAATAGTGAGCGATCCGGGATTGATACCCGGGACCTCACACTCGGCAGTCGCTCTTGCAACCACCACGGCCAGCTAGGCAGTCACATATGCTCCGTGACGTGGTACTTATGTTCATAACTTGTTTTAATATTTATAGCAGATACTCGCATAAATGAAACATATATATTTTTAATTTTGAATTCCCAATTCAACGAACAGTACCTCGTTAGTGTAGTTTTTCCACAAAATTTCTTCACACGGGTGTCTAGTTAGCGCTGGGCTGCGATTTATTGTGTGTTAATAAAATTGTGTACGTAGCACGTAGTTTAAATTACTACCTGTTATTGCTACATTTCATGGAAATGAAGCTTTTATTTTTTAAATCATTGCTTTATTTAAAAAATGAAACGTAGACAGTCATAGATACGTAGATAGACGCAGAGGCCAATCCCAGAAAATTTTGTGTTTTACCATATTGTCTTTGCCTATCAATGAAAGAACTTGTTTCGGTGATATAAAAAAATATTGAAATGACATTGAATGCTTAATGACGGTATTGGTACGAGCAGTAAATCCTCATAAACTTCAGCAATACGCCAGCAAGCGGCCGTCGCTCAAAACTCACTTTGTTACGTCCATTCTCTAATTAATTACACGAAACGTGGCCAAAGCCTGTACTCGTGCTTCTTAATTACAAACGATTACAATAAAGCTGTAATTGCTTACAGCTATTACATGTAATTCTCCTGATCCCTTACAGAGGGGGGTTTGAAAAATTATTTGTAATAATTTCTACTGTAACTTGAACCGTACATACTCATACATAGGACGTAGCTTATGTATCGAACAATTCATTTTACACAACTGTGTTTTTGCCGGAATCACTGTCGTCGTCGTGGTTGTGTGTGGCCGTCGCCCGCAACGTAGTCTGCAGATGGGAGTTCTAAGAATTACTGTTTACTTTTACCACAAGTTAGCTCCTATTATATACCAATAACACTCATAATTACAATCACTTTATTATTGTTAGATTCTGTAATCATCTCTTCTTGGTATTATGCGGATTAAGGTATAATCAGCGCTGGGCCTTAGAAATCATCGTGAAGATTTGATAGCAGTGTAAATTTTGTCCTAATTTTCCTTTAAGAATATAGAAGTGACTAGATTAACAGATAGATTGTATTAAGTGCAGTTTCGGTAAAGATAGTGTTACTCATAAAAGTAAATCTATCATTGCCAATACAACATTGACATGGATGTCTTTATCTGGGCGCCTACAACCAGTTATATCCCCCGTATGTCTTTTCCTATTTCTATAAAACAGTGATTTATAGTCACACTTTAAAATTATTTAGCATGTGAAATATAAATTTTGGTTTGAATACCTTCCTTTTTAACCAATGACATGTACTAACATACACCATCTCAATATGATTGTATGGACAGTAACACTTCAACATTCAGGCCATTCCTTCCATAGCACAGCCATTGTGGCCCGTATAGTACCATTCGTATCCACGGTTAGTCTTGACATTGGATATTCCTCATTTAACACCAACAGGGTAACTTATAACAGGGAAGTAGGTGAGATTATTAATAGTAAGATATACTTTCTATTTAGATATTGGCTTTTTATCCATGGCCTGAGTAAACTCTTATTGTTAGTTAATTTAATTATTAAATTCAAGATACAAGCTAATTCAGTCTTAATACTTCCATTTGACGCAAATTTTGTAGAAATTTATTTATTCATATATTATAACCCACAACTATGTACCTAAATAACATTAAGTAAAATAAACACAAAAATAAATAAATATTCTTGTTGCATTGCGTAATCTAGACAAAGTTTTTTTATCGAACCACACACGATAACTTTCAAGCGATTCGAATTGAATTATTTCTCAATTGCGATATTATTAAGCATATAAGAATAAATGTAGTATTATGCTAAATATACAAAGTAGTACACTTTCATCAATACGCTTATTGTTTAATTTTAGACACAGGTCTCTTCTCATCACAGCCCGCCACGCTGGCCAAGTGCGGGTTGGCAGACGGCATATTTTCCTTGACTCGAGTTACCACGGCACCACGTCGTGATCCACCACCACAATAGCCTGCATTCTGCTAATGCAGCATTATTTGCAGTCACATTCCGCTGACTAAGAAATCCCCGCGTACCAATTATTTTACGTATTGTAAGTTAGTCTTGTATCAGAATTTATACAATAAACATCTATTTTTGTATCGTAATAAATTTGTGTTTTTAAAAACTTATTTCACGTTCGCCCGAATTTAACTCTCGCGTTGATTAAAAACTTTATTAGACTTAAGGGTAGATAATATACGGCATTGTGCCTGATACGAAATGACAGCAAACATGGCATTTAGGAAAACCGCATTTAGTGGTCGATAATCACCGCCCATATAAGTAGATGTTTCCAACGTGGCAATAAGTGGCCAATGCGTAACTGATACTGAACGAAACACTTAATTTATTTTCATTTGCCACTTTTATCACGAACCACGTAAAATATCTGTTCCGTGAATTGGAACACACGTTGTCAGTTACACACAAGTATATAGGATCCTCAGGGATGAGAACGCACTAGTGGTAATATCAGATGTCAAGTTTTGTGACATGATCAATACGAAATAATATTCTTTTTTCGAAATATTAAAAGTGAAGAGCGCTCGTGGAAAGTACGAAAACAAAATTAAAACAATAACTATAGTATCGATTCCACGACAGCTCCCCACTCCATTTTTGTTACAATGTGCATTTTGAAGGACATTTCCGATCTCATTGTTCCCGAACTCATCATCCGGGAACTCTGGAACACAACGACTGAATTGTTCCAATATATTGCAGTCGAAATGTTTTCCGAATGCAGCGTACGTCTATACATTATTGCGTACATGTTTTTTATTCGTATTAATTAAAACCTAAGCTTGGAATTAAAATGAGATGATCTCTGTTTACTCGCCTCTAATTACACAGATTTGCCAGAGTAAACAGGAAACGGTAAAGTGTTAACCATTGTTCACTTTATGTATTTAATAGTCATACTATCCTACCTGATGATCGAACCCGGGACCTTTTGTTTTGACCAAGTTGTAATTGCAAACACTATAAGAACGAGGCAGTATAAAAAAAGTAAATGAATAGCAAAACCTAATTTCGTCCTCTTTATCAATTGCTAAGAAAACAAAAACCAGAATAAAGAACATGTCGACACTTGTACAAAACGATACACGGAGTGTATAAATTAATCACTAATGAGCAACCATAACAAATATTCAGAGGGCAGATCGCGTGCACTTTAATTGCCTTTATGGTGATTTTATTGAAATGACCCAACTAGCTGCTATGCAATACTAATGGGCATTGTAGAAATACCTACTGGACAATGCCTTCTAAATAGACAACGAATTGTTTTGGGACCTCGTATTTACTTCTTAAAGGTATCCTTTTAAGGCATAATCTGGAATGTTATAAACTAGTAACGCTCGCATCGCTACTGCGGGCATACAGTTTTTGAATACATGTCTTTAAATATGAACTTCTAAGCCAATATCATTAAATGTTATTTCTATTATATACATCAGGAACTATTTAGATTTTACCCGTCTTTTGATTTAAAGCGGTTATAGCGATTTAACTGTAATGGTTAGACATACTTGTACTTTTTTGTAAGTAATGATGTTTATCATAAACGTTTAGTATTTTATTTTGTGTGTTGTCAATAGTTTCCGCAGCGCACAATAAATGTGCGCGCAAATGACCTGTTTGTTTTATAATAACATATAGCCCATGTTACTCGTTCTTAAAAATTTCAAAATCAGCTAAGAACTTTTTAAGTTTATCTATAAACATACAACAAAATCTCTATTATTATTTTAGTACAGATCAATATCTGGTTTTAGTTTCGTAGTAATACAACCTTGCTGCTATGTTCTAGAGTAAAAGGTAGGGCAGAATGAATTCACAGTACCAACTGTCCAACATTTTCCCGTAAGAGGAACAAACTTCTCAGAAATTTCAATACACTGCAAAATACTTCGCCGCACCTCGCCTCCATAGAGCACTGCGACTCAGCTTTGGAAGAAACTCATGCACACGGCCAAACAGTTGTCGCGTTAGTGTAGTATCGATATTATTGTCTCCAGTGGACCGGAAATAGTATTTTATACTCATGTAAATGTTGTAGCAATAGAACTCCTGGTGAATTTGAGTTGTTAACGTTATATTATTTTTAACGAGAATTAAGCAATATTGTCGATGTTTTGTAGAGACAGCAAAAAGGTATGCTGCAAATAATTCGTCGAAAAAGCCCGTGACAGCAAGTTCGAGTTTCAAATAAGTCATTGAGCATTAAGCAGTGAGCTTCTTGTATTATTTGATCTGCCTATCACATTGACTACATCTATTATCTTAGTAAATTGAACAACTAAGAATATTGTAAGCCAAGAGTCCTTTCTGTATTTAATACTAAATATACCTACAGTATTATATAATGATAAGGGTCGTCTTTATCTATTAGTTTTTGCTAGACAATACTCTTGAGAAAAATAATGAGGTTCCTCAATAGGGCGTGTTTACACTGTGCTCCTTCGTCGGACGCTGTTGACCCGGTTACAATCTTCCTACATTCTAGTCTAACAAACAATGCACAATATAAATTTAAGTCCGGACACTTATGCTACAAACTCAACACACACGTTCTATAAAATTATTCTGACCCCACAAGTATAAAGATTGATTTATCTTAATGAAACTTTAATGTACCTTAACGTACATCAGTCTTTACCGCTACGTATTTTGTCTCCCCAAGAGTTGAAAAATTTCATAACACTTAGAACTATTTGTTCTAAGTGTGCCCAATACAGCTACAAAATTTCTTAAATTGAATCTAAAACAAAATATTCCATTACAAGCAATTCGTCGGAGCCATACAATTTTGATTCAAATTCAAAGTCAAATCTTTATTTACATGTCCATTAAGGTGTGAGCACACTGTGCGTAATAAACAAAAATAAGATTTTAAGCTGTCAAAGTAAATAAGGTTGTTCTGTGATCAGTGTGAACACAGTCTTAGAGGTAGCCTGTTCGCTGCCGAGTGGTATCGCAGGGTAGGTAGCGCGAGCGACGTCGCGGCGACGTAATAACGAATATGTACTGATGTCATCAGCTTTGTCCCCCGAGGGCGGCTTCATCGATTCCCATTATAAAAGTCCCGCGATCATATCTGTGTAATATAATTTCCACCTTAACAATTTGAACGTAACCTAGCCATTTGAGTACGACATATACATGTTTGTTAAGGAAGGTAACTTATTAATGTACTAGGACACGTTCTATATACTCGTCTGTGACACATGCTCTGTTAGCCGCTGTCAAACGCTACACATTGTTACATTACTAATAAGCACGATTGTAATTTTAAGGGCTATCATTATCATTACACTGTCGGAATACAGGTCTCTTCTTCCTCAAGGTCAGTGTAATATCCAAAATTATAAATTACCTCCAGTAACATTCCTACCTAAATGAATCATTTACAATGTAAAGGTCACACGCCTCGTGAAAAAGAACATTGCTTTCAATGTTATATCCATCGTCAATGTTATATCGATTTCACGAAAATTGAGCATTACTCCAAGCTCCAGTGTCAGCCACAAAATACGCATAGAGTATGGCGTGTATCAGTAACAGTACGAAGTTTGCCTCTAGTCGTAAGCTATATGTCAAAGGTAATATGTTATATCCTATACATAATACAAAATGAAATCTATCAATATTTCACACATTTGCATTATATTATTATTCATCTTCACGCCAAGTCTCTTACGGGATGGGTAGAGGTTATTTTCATGCAGGCCAACATTGATCACTCGCTTCGTATCCGTACGCCACCGCCGCTTTAGCAGTAGTATTACAAAACGAAATGTTGAATAGACGAACCTGTCACACAACAGATGTTACTCTCTGCATATACAATACTAAACTAAACACTTTGTGTAATATAACGCATTCGTCTATATAACTAATTTATATAAGGATTACGTCGGAAAAGAATGTTGTTATAATATATTTTATATAAAACCGAGAGCAGAAATATTATCTGTATGAAAATAACAAGGAAAATATTGGAAATTAACGTGACTTGAGTGTAGGCACAGCGATACACAAATAACACGACAAACTTGGTATGAGAACTTATTCTTGAAAGAATTTATGCTTGAAGAGAAATCTGCTCCTAAGACACTTATGTACCGTAACATAAATAAATTCCTTCAAAGTTATCCGCATCCACATCAGATCGCGACATGCAACATCGTGTAGTCTGTGACGAGGAATATACCCACTAAGCAGTCCAGAAGTCCGGTGGAATGGTTTTCAATTTCGTCATTTTCAAAATGGCACGGTTTTCAGATCAGCAACAAATCGAAAAAAACAAACTCGTCTCATTTTCACTCAATACCTTCAAGATACACATGGTAAATAATTCTCCATATTAACCCACTAAGTATGCGTAACATGTGTAACTACACGCCTGTAATCCCCGAAGAGGTAGGCGAAGGAGTGCGGGACTCCCACGTTTAACTAGGTAGGTACGTCTACGTCCCACGATGGAACAGGTGGTCAGCCTACCGCCAATATTACTGTCGCAAGGCAACGTAATCAGAAACAGATGAGTATAATGTTAAGGCGCAAATGTAACGATCAGCGTTATGAGCGCGTCTGGTAACTATTCTCAGCTTGTATCGCGAAATTCGCATTGAGCATAATGGCATGTATTACGTCGATATCCTTTCAGAGCGCGGACAGCAGCGGAATAACGATTCAGGCGGAGATCGCTTTCAGCGCCACACTGAATTCTTCAAAGCAATTTGCGGTCAGCGATCTATTGCATCAAAGGAACGGACACAACAATACCATCTCGAAGATTTTGACGCTATTGTGATACATTGCCATATTCTTAAAAACTGTGGATGTTTCTTTACGTTGCAAGCGTTGCATCTCACGATCAATTTTAAAATGTATTATTAATAATTAAACAAGAAATATTTGACTATTAAAATATCCGCTGTCGTATGTTATAAAGGGCCTAACATAACCCGACTACAGAACCACTACAAGTAATTGTCGATTCGACGCCTACCTAGCGTAAATATTTCTGTGACGAAGATATGTCGACTCTGATCTATGTATTTGGCGTGCCGTATAGGAAGGAGGCAGAACTCAATGAGTTTAGGAACTAATCAATAACAGTTGATCGCATTCGAAATATCTTTAAAACAGAGTTAGTGTACAAGGCAATCTTATATCAGTACAGTCTCAGAGAAAAATTGTATTTTTTCAGGATCATATGGCAACATTATTTAGAATATATATGTGGATGAGGAATAATAATTTTCAAATATTTCACTTGATCATGGCCACAAATGCGGCGCACGGATCCGATGCACGTGTACAGCTAACTGAACCGCAGTTTCAGGGCACACTCATAAAATACCAAATGTCTACAGCTTAAATTATTATAATATTATCAGCATTCAAAAACCACTAATTAAAATTACTCGCTATACTACTAACAAATCCGCGCGTTATAACATCGACTAAACGCGATGCAATTACTGCATTACATAATTCATTAGAATATGCATAATTTGATTAATTTAGCTGTATTATTAACCACAATAACATAATAATTGTTGTTGTTATACAGTCACGCCAGGTTCCTTTAAGGGGCAGACAGAGATGAACTATCAACGAAGATTTACCAAAATTTCAATCCTATCCGACATTACACATTTTTATATTTGTGCAGTAACAAAGAAATACTTCACGTCTGTGTTTGTCATGGGTTCGCTCATGAATCGCTTCAGATCTAGGATGAGAGCGCACAGCGCGTCGTCAAATGGATTGCCAATTAACCCACCCCGTCAACTATTACGAATGCCACTTCCCTGTAGTCTACACTCCTCTGCCTGCCTCTTCGGACATTACAGGCGCGATGTTACGTGTACGTGTATAGTGGGTAAATATTGCCAACAAGTATAAAACATCACAGAGGTTCGATCGACACTTGTGAGCTCGTAATGTTTGATACATATATTGTCTGTGAGCTCTTATTGTGATATTACCACGAGGAATAATGTTACCGCAGTTTTGTGGGCAGACCTGTATTTGGCTGCTAGAGTTATATTATCATAGCTTATGCTTTATTATAAATATGAATGTTCCAGCATTTTCATTTTTAATATCTCACTCAAATACGTCATTTTATCGTCCATTACGTACGAATCCAGATCACAGGTAACTAATAAAGACCCGCAAGGTACCTCTTACATAAGTTGCCTGTTACGGGAAAATAGTTTTCAATGCAAATCTTAAATTTGAGCTTATCAATGTAGTGAGTAGTGTACGTAAACTTTATTTTTTTAATATTAATTATGTTCAATATGTACTAAATATATAAATGATTTTACGTTGTGTTCAGTGATAAGTATGGTGATTGACTTTGATTTTATTTTAAATCACATCGAAATGTTTTCATGTCAGATTTCAGTCGAGTTTAATTAATCGTATATTTTTGGTGATTTATCCTCATTATGCTTAAACAACTATTTGACGGAGTTATTGGCCCACTAGTTAGTTAATGAATGAGTTCAGTGTGATTTAAAACAAACGCCAATCTGTTTTGTGTCATACCTTTGAAAGATACCTAAGTCCATCAATGAAGTATTATTAGTCCGATGAATATAAACGTAACTTCACGCCTGTAATCCCGAAGAGGTAGGCAGAGGAATGTACAACATTCCCACGTTTCACCGGTTACGTTTAAGTCCCACTATGGAATAGGT
>DWEJ01001859.1:0-12291 GCA_018245835.1 Mysoria sejanus stolli | reverse complement strand
GAGTAACTATGCAACCAATAAATAAATAACATGATGTTATTATTGAAGTCATCTCTGTTATCTACCTAAGTAACTATCTTAAATTATTTAATACTATTGCTCAATATAAGGAACGGTCATACATATATGCATGAAATTTCTGATACCCTTACGCTTGCGTGTTGGTTGGGGACTAGTAAAAGTTGAACTGCGGTGTACGTTGCCGCTTCGGAGGTGTTTTGACGGAAGCCGGAATTTACGCCTCGGTCCGCTTTACTACTCCGAGCATTGAATATTGCAACGCTTCAGCTGCGAGGCGCTACACTTGCGGCTTGTTTATGGCGACACGTTCAATAAGACAAATGAACGAAAACGGTAATGCCTACATAGAAAACATTATTTTTCAAAATACTGTCCTGCAAGTAATAGGGATTTGTAGATAAAAGAACACACATAATCGTATTCCACGTACTTGTATTGCATTAATCATGTACATAGGTGTATCTAAAACGTAACATCACGCCTACACTCCGTGAAAAGATAGAGAATTACGAGCGTAGATTAGATAGCGTTAGATGTACAGTTGTATGTATGTCTTTATTATAATGTGTTGGAGCACCATGTTTCATAATCTACCTGAGGTCTTTTGTAATGAAGTCCATTTAGGATCGTATACGTAAACAAACGGGCATAATAATGGCGGCAATCCGACTGTTCCATTAGTGGGGGTGGGAGCGGCGAAGGCCGACATCGACACCTGTAATTTATTAGATTTGTTTCAGTCCGGGATAATCTCGTTATTGGCGACCACATTCTGGCTTTACATTTCGCTCGGCTATACTGAATTTGGATTTAGCAAGAGTACGTACCTAGTCGGCGAGGAATAGTTATATTTACATAGTTGCATTTGTTTCTGTTATCTTTACATTATATGTAAATAGCAAATTGACACACATATATAGAAAAACATATATTTACACGTGGACGCGTTCTCAGACTGATACACGTAGATTTGTCGATCGTGAAAGTGGGATACACATAGTTCGTAAGCTTTTCACTTAATAATCCATCAGCATTTCAGGTGATCATTTGATGGATCGTATATTTATGTTAAATCGTAGTCCAACTTTAGATTATTCTGATTTCTTAATGGTTTTATTTAATTTCTTTTTAATGTTAGACATATTTGGCTCTCGATGTTCTTTGCTTGTCCTGTGAGGGACCTGGCGTGATAGTAATGTTCTAACCTATATATCCTTTGCTACACTGATTGCATTTATAATATTAATACTTTCCGAGTTCATAAATAATTCCAGCTCTAGTTGCTTGCCGACTGTCAGGCAACAAATATTTTGATGAATCAGATTCATACAATTGAAATTAATTTTTTTTATGGGGTTGTGGCGAAGTGTAGCGTGTTTTTTAAATGATTTGATTTTAAAGCTAAAATAATTAATTCGTATTTTAAGAAATTAGAGCTAGAGGTTGCTACATGTATTGTTTTAGCTGACCTTATTACCTTTATTGTTGCGATTTCCTTACATTTTATTGGAAATTTTTATTCCGTATCTGGTAATACCGTCCACTTGAATGCCGTCTATTCCGATTCAGTTGTCGTTTTCAAAAAACTACAGCAAATTTATATCTTTAAGAGTTGAGTTTTCTATGAAATTGATGACTTTAGTTATTTGGATCTTATATAATAAATTTATATATTTAATAAATTCTTGCATGTCGGGTATTCACCACAAAAAAATTGGCTCACGAATTTTAAACAAAATATGCAGATAATAGGAAAAAACAGCAATGCGGTCGGCATTGAGTTAAGTAGATGGCCCCGTGTACACAGGCCCACTACATATTTATCGCCATCCCGAAGGAGTAAATGGAAGAAGGGACTTAGGGAAGGAAGTTATGAAACCTCACGGATTAATATCCTCGATAGTTGTGAAAGCGGATAGCAAAAATGCGCATTATACTTCATAAACATCCTGCTCACCAGCAGAGTTTTGTATGGTGGTGATACTTCTAGTTTTTTTTTTCATTATTGTATTTATATCGTAACAGACAATACAAAGGGCGAAATTAAATTAAAGCTTCTTGGTATTCAGGTCCAAATATAGTGATATTAGTCACTCGGTGCTCTCTGCCTAACCCGTAAGGAACCTAGCGTGATTCTATAATAACAATAATACATTAATAGGTTTCTCTTTATTGCGGTTAGTTCAGTAAGTATTGTTCTGATATAATACAGTAGAATCCGTTTACTATGACTCCGTTTATATTGACCAACCGCCTATTATGACGTAGTTACAAACGAAGTTTGGTTTTCATATAAAATTCATTGTAAAAAGTCGGATATAGTGACTTCCCTTACAGTGACATGTCGCTTATTATGACCCATTTTTGATAAATTATGTTCGGTTTTAATGACCGACATGACGTAGTTACACCTTCGGTACAACAACTCCAGAGATGGGGAAGACGAAGTCGCGGAAGAACCAGCCAAGAACGCTGCAGAATTATTATCACAATTTGTTCGTAGCAATATTGAAAATGATAATTTTACCATGGCGATGTCTTCTATACGCAATAGTATTAGAGAATGTTATTACAATAAAATGAAAAATTTGTTTTTTCATTAGGCATTAGGCAGGCAAAAATTACAGATTTCCTAATAAAAAAAATTTTACATACATACACATGTACATAAAATTATTTTGATTTTACTATGCTACGTTTCTCTATTAAAATACATAAGTACGTAGATATTTACAAAAAAGGGGTTTTTTTTTGCACGAAACGCTTTGTATGACATCCTCTTATGACGTATTTGTCAATTCCCTTCGATGTCATTATAAGCGGATTCCACTGTATTGTGTTTTTACAAGAAACGTAGAATATGTAATATTCATGTATCATGTGTCATTATCGGTTCACTTAATCTAATGTATTGTGAAATAACGCCAAAATTCAACTGGGACCCAGCACAGAAACGAGTTACGTGATAAAAATAGAAAAAACCTACCTACAATACACAAGTATCGGAGAAGTTCGTAGTTATTTATGACTGCTTTCGTAAGTTCGCGAATAGAACTATGTACGAGTAGATAGGTACGGAGTAAATCGAGTTTATCCCTCAGAGGTGGATCTATAGAATAAATTCGAAACGTACACTCCACACAAGCTGATACAAACACTTCTATGTAGGGCACTCGGCGAAGATAACTTTAATCTATTTATGTTTCATAAGTTCTAGTTATTCCATATTAAACTGTGGGAAATGTTACGTTCGATGTGACAAATGTATATTTGTTTTTATGAAATGTTATATATAATATTTTTTATTCAAACCAATTGTTATAGTAGTTTCTTTGATTAAATGATCTTCACGATTTGATTTGGCCAACATCTCAGCTTCTAATATACTAGAGTTTGGAGACGTCGCACTTTCTCTTTAAATACGAAACTTGACTGACCGCAGTCAAGTCTCGTCCAAATTTTAATTTCCAATGCATTTAAATCAACCTTTTTAATGATTACTCCGTTAGATACGAATCTCCTCACAGAAAGCTGAATTTTACGGAGAACTGTAGGATGTGCAAGTGCAGGTATGCACAATATTGTCTTTTCCTGTACAGTAGTGTAGGGGATATTTAATCTTAAAATATGATGATTGAAGAAAACTATTTTCGACAGTAGGTACCCATTTGTAAACAAAAGGTACCCATATTTTTGTAAAAAAAGGTACCCATTTGTAACCAAAACCCTATAATGTAAGTGAAATAATACATTGTCACGTTTAAATGTACCTCGGTATCAACTTTTATATCTATAAGTGTATTTCCTTAAGATAGGGCGTTCGATTTAATATTAGATAAGACTAATAAATTGAAATAATTTATGAAGGCGATGCGTACCCCCAAGACAAGAGTGCCTATTGTTGGAATCCTTTGTTTGTAAGCATGCTAGATCCGGTAATAACGTTCCGGCATTAAAATTCGGGTCACGCTGTTGACACCAATTTGTAAGGGCCCTGCAAAATGGCAGCCTTGATTTTACGGTAATAATAAGGGGTTATATATTTCAGATATTAATTAGTTTAATTTTGAAAGTATGAAATATAAATAAAGCCTTAGTGTTTGTATAAATGAATTATATACATTAATTTGAATAAGCGAATATGTTAATAAACGATTAGTAGGTAGCTACTATAAAAATTTCATTAATCGTATTTGAGCCAAGTCAATTAATACTATCTCTCTGCATAAAATGAGGAAATCAAATGGATTTCAATCTGATTTTAATCATTCAATATTACTTTGCGTCATTAATCCAACAAATAATGAATGATTTTTATTTACTTAATGCTTTTAATATTTTCTGTAGGAGCTATAATGTCTGTTTTTGAATTCCTATTCCGAGTCATGTTTACCGTTGAATATTTAAATATCTTTAACAACGATTGACTTAGAGTTCAATATATGAAACAAAGTTATTACTACAAATCTATATGCCAATAACGTTTTACATGCAAGTTTTGTATTTTATTTATTAAAAGTTTATATAAAATTCCAATATCAATAAAAGTTCAATATTAGTGGTTCTATAATGATTTATTTTAAAAATTTATTGTTGAAGTTATGTTGTAGGCTGCAGCTTTATTTCGAGCTGTTTAAAACGAGACTACTTACATAAACGTACTGGAGAGAAATGCTGTCAATGCTTATTTGAAAGAGAAAATTTGTAAAGGCAAATATTTTGTGTAGAATAGAACAAGAAATTTGTCTTTAGTAATAACAAATGATAGATTTAATTCTATAATTTTTGGTCTCTCTTCGCAAGCCGATTCAACAAGAGTGACTTTTAACACACAAACTTTTTTAAATAATTAAAAGGCAGATATGTAATACAAATGGATGGAGATCAAATAGACCAAGTCCTGATGGACAGGAGAATCAGAATAGTCCACAAATAGCGTTCATATATGAAAAGAGTTATTGATATGTAAGATGCACTTCAGGTCTGTAAAGATAAATACCATTTGATGGCCTCTGCGTTCTCCATAACATAATCCTAATGATTTAACTATTATAATAATAAAGAGTTTAAATCTATAACTTTTGTATATCAGTAAAAGTACTACTGGCCATTTCAATTCACTCACATTCACGACATGAGCCTTCTCAGTTGATTTAGTTCGCACGTTTCCTAACTAGATTACCGCCAACGCATCGATGCTATTGACCCAGCGCTAAACTGAATTCCCGACTGGCAATATGTGGAATAGGTGCTCATTAAATATATCAACACAATAAATATCTAGTGCAAATATTTTCTAAATTCCATAATCAGGATCATTTTTATACATTTTAATTTTAATAAATAGAAACACAACAGTGAATTATCGTTAGATTTAGGAAAGAATGTTATGTATGAAGAATTTTAAACCTAGAATGATTTATCTCCATAAAGATATTTCACGCTCGAATCTTTTTGGCAGTTAGTTACAATTACGGCGTTGTGCGATTTTCTTTTGCGGTAAACGAGGTAACCTGGTCAGTAAGTCGGTCGCTCGGGATTTCTAGACTAGGCTACAGAACAATGCGTTTGAGTTCTTCAACTCATATTACGAAACTTGTGCGGATGCTAGCCGTTTCGCTTTACATTGCGATAAATCTGTTTAAATAGTATATCTTTTTTGTAACATAGCTGTAATACGCTTTGAGCATTACAAGAGTATAATACGTAATAGGCTCATCCGCTATTCCATGGGATGTATGACATAACTGGTGAACAGTCGGCAGCCTACACTCTGACTGCTCACACAGACAGAGTCGAGTGGTCACATGCGAGACTGCTGACCCAAGGGCCTATTGGGTCCGATCGCCGGGTTGGCTAAAAATGGATATTTCTAACTTGAAATTCTTGGTATTGGTTCTAATTTTGGATTTTTGCTCGGTGTAGATAAGTAAGAAAACCTGCTCTACGTTGGGAGGTAAATGTACCTGGTATAACGTGGGAGTACTTTATACTGCTCTGCGTATCCTACGGGGGAATACAGACGTGGCTTTACGGTTTTTACACTGAGAAAGAATACACATGTACTTTTGCAAACCATACAAACATTAGTTCTGTTCGAGCATCGAACCCACGACCTCCGGTTCAGCAGCAGCTTCACTATCCACTGGACCGACACGCCAGTTAAAACAACGCACTGTAATTTCTTTTTTCGTTATATTAACAACATTAACAAGCAACACTATCAGTACAGGAACTAAATAAATATAAAAAATGTGATGGGGGCACCTCCTACTTAAAATAATTATTTTCAGTATCAAACATTTTAAACTAACACGCGTATTTCTATATTTAGCGCACAAACGAAGATTTAGATTGCATTATATCATCGGCTATGTAGCAAGTAACAGTCATAGATATCGGTGTTGAGGAATCCTTAAAAGTCGAACGTGTTTCTTCACAAATTGTGTCAGTGAAACATTATTGTTATTATCACGCTGTCACTATCAGCTGCCTGAACAGATCTGATTTGCCTCTTGTAGCTTCATCATTCTTTTTACACGCACGAAATATCGCCTTTTTGCTTTTGATAAAAATGGTATCTCTATAAAGAGGAGATATAAATAACATGAGGGAAGTCGATATTAGTTCCGTTCGAGGCGCAACGGCTGCAAATTACTTTCCGAACGCAAATCAAATTTTGAAAAAGCGCTCTTACGTTTTCATAGTTTATTTCGCTAATGTTTCCGAATACTTCCATACTTCCAATTCCCTATTCAGATACAGAAATTATAACATGTTTTGATTTAAATATTTGCATTGTATTAAAAAATATTACGTAACCATTAACATATATGTATGTGATTCATATACCATAAGATTCAATTAATTTAATACATCACTTAAGTAACCGAATCTATCAAATGAATTCGGTAAACACTGTAACGGCACCAATTTATCAATAGCAGCCAGTTTGATAATAATCAATGCTTTTTTCATAACATAATCATCAGAAAATGAATGTGACATTTAAAAACATACTCAACACATACAAATATGTATGTGTTGTTGTGGAACATTTCAATTTTCTTCCGACGGAATCCGTAAAAGAAAATTCATCCTGCACGTTGCAAAAAAAGACAAAAAAAACGTTATTCAATGACTCAAAGGGTACCTCGTAGTTCAAAGCTTCGAAGCTTTGAACGGTACGATTACGGTACGATTGACATTCCCACATTCGGACCCAGGGGTACGTGCAACATTTCTGTAGCTGCACATTTTTGTGGCATATTTTATTCATACTATCCAGAAATTACAAAAAAATTTCTTCTTTGCTTTTACTGTTGCTAAAATATAAACCGTTGCGATTTTGTCATGTACAATAAACAGAATTTCTTGAAGATTTTAATGATGTTTTCGTACGCATAAAACGGAATTCTCGCATGCGAATATCTCATTTGTGTCTAAACCAGAATTCTAGCATGCGAATATCTTATTTGTGTCTAATTGTTATTTATACCTGGCAACTGGTTACTGTTATTTATACCTGGCAACTCTTAGCCGATTAGCGAATAAATTCTAAGAAGCAATAAAGCTTATGAAACTAAATACGCCTGGTCTTAATGTACTTATCTATGTAGTTAACTATCAGAGAGATAAATATGTTGAATTCTGTGATGGAATTATGTCAATGTTAAATTACCTGTGTCTTTTTTCTTTACAATTCAATATGTTTTGAAGAAAATTCAAATGGATATATACAAAACACAGATATAACTGCTGAAAATTATATGAAATTCAGGGGTAAGGGACTACCACCCGGTGCACGGCGCCGCGCGAATCCACGGGGTGTGAAAAACGCATTAAAAAGAGATTACTGCTTTTTTTTTTGTACATTTATTTTTTGATGAATTTTATTTTTTAGGATGAACATTTAAAATCAGTCATACAAATAAAATGAATAGTTATAAACTTGGCCGAAGCATTTAAGACGTGTTGTTCGTGCAGAAGAATCCTCAAGGAAGCAATACTTATCCGAAAGATTTACGAAGTAAGGAGAAAAGTACATATAAACGTTGATTACAATATTTATACATATTTACAGTAAGGTATATATGTGTGAAGAATATATTTACATATAATTTTATGGTATATATTCTTATTTTTAGATTTATGTTCAATACTGTTTTTTCTAGTTATTTAGATTGTTGTACTGCATATTATTATATCATTTACTTCTTGTGAAAAGTACCAACTATTTCAATAATTTTGTACCGTCATTACTAATGACTCAGATTTTTTTCTGACTGATAATCTTTCATAGAAAACTCGGCTTAATATTAACGATATTCCGTAAGGGACACAAAACTAGTACAGTGTACCGCGATTACTCTATTAAAATCAAATTTTGTTTTCAATAGATCCATAATTTTCGTTAATGTAGGTACACTGTATGAGTAGCATTTGTAGTGAAATAAATTTATATAGTTTAATTGCTGTTTCGTGACAAACCGAAAGCGTTGTACGTCGTTGGTTATTATATTAAAGTTGGTTAACGCAATGGAATTACTTCACTGATAAAGGAGCAACTTCGATTAAATATCCACGGAACTATTCCAAGACAATAGTGTGAGAGAATTACCTCAAAGTTGCTCGGTTTCTATATAAATTTAGAGCGACTTCCGCTTATCGTCTTAGAGAATATAACATCTTATTCTATCTCAAAGAAAACGTTATTCATAAAAATTATTACATAAATTGATTTACTGTTGAATTGATTTACCGCTCTTTTCATTGATTGTTTATATTATGTGACTAGTACAAATGTAGCTTATAGTTGTAGTTTTTCAATAATAAATGAGACAAATATATTTTATATTATTATGTATTTACATTACGTTGATGTGCATGACATACAAAAAATACAATAAAGCATTGAATAGTACATGTCAATAAAACAATGAAGCGATATGATAGCAATGTAGGTTGTAGGCAATTGGTTAAAACATTTCCAATTAAACCTAGGGCTTTTCTAACAAAATGTGACTACGCATTTGCTAGACGACTAAACTACATCATAGGCCAATATGTCTCTCCATCAGGTGATATCGGCCTATAGTGTGGTAAAACAATTAGATACACAGCCCTAAGAACCATATAATCAGTTCTAATTAGACGTTAAGTTGAGCGGTCGTGACTCGACGGAATTATGTGGGTTCTAACAATGGTTAAGTTCTGAGTTAGTGAGCTATCGAGAGCTCGACACGCGCCTTCTTGCACGCGATGTTCTTGCCGTGGCCCACAATAAAGTTACAGTTGATATTTTAATAGTTGCTATTAGTCCTGAGCTTATAGGTTCTGAAAATCATTTGCTATTAGTCCAGAGCATATACGTTTTGAAAATCGAGTAGAAGTACGTATAAATAAACTGTTATTATTGTGATATTCAAGAATTTATATAAGTCTCTACAATCATTTGATAGGTAATGCATCGTGTACCAAAATATATATAAAATCGCAGAACTTCGTGAAGTAGATTTAACTTAATGAATAAATGATTTCCGTAAAATAACATCTAAATAAATGAAATTCCAGAATAGATTTAAATGTAGTGACTGACCTGCGGCCCGCGCCTCCTTGCACGCGAGGACCATGCTGTGACGTACGTCGGGGTTATCGTCGGCGATGGTCTCGCCCACGGCCACGAATCGCTCCACGGCGCAGCACACGGCGGCGCCCACGCGCTGCACCGCCGCTCCACCGGCCGCCGCCTCGCCCCGGGTGGCCACCAGGCTGCTGATCTACGCAACCAAAGTATGCCCTTTAATTGAACTCCTACAATTTATGTATTGCTGTTTAGCAGTAACTGAAAGATAATTTAACATCATTATCGTCATCAAACCTTTTATCGTTCCAATGTTGGATGCGGATTTTTTTGGCAATGAGAAGGGTTAAGTTCATAGTCTGCCACGCGGATGAAGTGTTGATTCGCATATACTCTTATGTAGATAATTTTAATAATAAATTTAGTTACTCTTTTAGGGTCTGCGGAGATGAATTCTACGAAATATGTGTTCCAGAGTATTTTAGTTTTTTGCTATGTAGGATATAACCGTGGCGGTTGGAATTTATTCTAATAAATAAGATTAGCAATAAAATTTTTTGGCTGTAAATACGAGTAAACCAATATTAAAAATATTAAAAGTTAATATTCCTATTATTTCAACTAACATAAACTAAGGTGACAAATTCAACAATTCTATGAACATATTGTACATAAATGTTTAAAAATGTGAACAATACCTTTTCATATATAACATCTGTAAAAAGGAACGTTTAAAATTAAAAGCCCATTGAATAAAGGAAGAAATTAAAGTAAGTCTTTTGTTTATAGCAGCAATGTAGATTATATATACCTACTGCAGTACTGGACTGAACACTTAAGCAATACTCGATCAATACCAATTAAAAGGTCCACAGTAAATTTCTGTAGATAAAGTAACTTTAAGAAAGACTACCTTATTTTTTGACAACATGAAATTGGTAACTGTACTAGTGTTCAATATAATGACGAATTAAACAAATATCTTAAATAATTCCTGTAATACTCATCAAACGTTTTTGTTTCTTGTAAAATATTAAAATGTCAGTATCTATAAAGAAACCAAAACTTAGTCTTTTAGTCTTCGCCTATGAAATTGTAAATTTTCGTCAACTTCCACCAAAGTGGTGTTTGATTATTGAAATATTTAATGTTTTACATGTTGTTTATATTTTTGCTGTAATTTACTACGGCACGGTATTGTACCTATACTATCTCAAAAGATATGTATAGGTACAATACCGTGGACATGTATGGATCTAATGTTGCCAAAGCATGTATAGTACTTTACTGAACTAATTAAACATCATGCTTTCCCAGAAAACAAAGCTGTTAATGACGAATTCAAGGCAATATTGGCAGGGAACCTATTATAAGTATGACTAAATCGGTATCGGATTTTAATGTTAGTGTTTTTGACACTAACATTAAAATAATATTGAACCATTTGAAGAAAAATTTAAAAGTTTGACTGGTGTGTATCGTACCACGGAACGATGCTCAGTAAGAGACCCACTTTCCCCTTTTAGATTTCTAACTCGACATAGAAACAAGGAAATTTTAAATCAAACCATTGTCCTATGACGACAAAATGATGCTATCCAGTAATAGGGAGCATTCAACATAATTGTTAAATCCATGCGGTCAAGCAAAACGTCCCTCATTAAATTCCCAGAAGATGTTCATGGTCTTAGTTTCACATTTCAGTACTGATGTTACTTCTTAAAGCTCTTTTCTGCCTTGTCACAACTTCTTGCTCACCGGTAATGTCAAGAATTGCTTTTAGTGATACGAGACTTTCAAACAACCGGAATTTATTCTTCTACTATTCTAAGCCGCTACTTTTTCACCTAATGTAATCTATATAATGATCGCGAAAACATACATTGCGCCAAACACAGTATCGTTAGACACTTCGTTTGTACATCTTCGTCCATTACGGTTCTCGGTGGCTTAACACTGAGTAAAAACAGGTTGTTGAGACATAGCCGTTAACGAATACTAAAATATGTAAAATATGTTTCGTCGTATATCTTGGGGCGTTTCGCATTATTTTTGGATGAGCTAAGTAACACTAGAAATAGATGACGTCACATCTTATATAACACTGGGTTGCTTTCTTTTTCTATGATCGGTTCTTGATCAATGAAACAAAGGAGCAAGGAGGTAAAGTTTATTATATTTTACTCAACGCTTACGTAAAAGAGTTGACAAATCTGTATTTGATCAATTTAGTATTTTATGTCACAATTATAAAAATAAATTGTTGCTTGGAATCCCGCTTTTATAATTGGACCTTTACAGCAAATGTGTGAGCGTTCATATAGAAAAAAATTATATTTAAATATCTACCGATTGAGTTCTTTTCTTACATAGGGGAAGGCAAAGCATAATGAAGATATGCAAATAAGTATATAAAAGTATACACTTATTAAATTCATTTTTATTGTAGACATCGATATTTTAAAATATTGAACGTATGAATTGAACAATTTGTTTTACACTGCGATACACACAAGTTCCATTGAAAGTATTTTTTTTCTGAAACATTTGATGGTTCAAATTTTATTTTACATACCGTTAAGACAAAAAAATCGCTACAGCTGAAACTTTCTATTTTTTGTTTTTGCTTTTCGATGTAGGTATCCCACATAAATTTTAATCTACATAATCCCAGTAGAACAATGACT